>WOFM01000020.1:2223288-2305881 GCA_011428145.1 Ericerus pela | reverse complement strand
GGAAGTATCTGGGCAAGTATGGCATACATATTGCCTTCGATGTTGTAAGTGTCAAGTCGTTCTGGAAGAACAAGCGTCCTGTTTCATGCGAGATCGTTTCATTTACTGCAAACAAGATTACGCCAAGTGAGTGGATATCATTCAGTTTATTTAACTAACGTTAGTAGAAAACAAAAAAAAAAAATACAAAAAAAAATTATACCGAATTACGGAAGAAAGACTGGCACACAATAAATGAATGAATTTTTTCTTTATTCATGATGAAAAATAAGTACCCCCGCTAGGCAACTTGTGTCCTGTTATATTTTCATTTCGAATAATTATGTCTTGAATTATAAACTTAATTTTTGAACAATCTATTACTTAATCTGTTATCTCTGGTTTTCTGCGACGGGTTGGTTAACTGAAAAAGATGTAAAGCCTAAACAGTCTAATAGTGAACCCAAAATTACTTGGTTGATGTCAAAATGTTTATCTGAATGCTGCAAATCAAGTTCTCCAACTAGTCTGGTACTAAGTGTTAGTGAATTTTCAGAATATCTGTGAACCGATTTTTTTGTAGGATTCGGTTTCGATTCGATTCTTTCATTATTTTGAAATATCGACTCAGTGCTGATCTTGTTTCTTTCTTCTGCAACAATGTCGATTCGGTACCATACTGTTACCCTTGGATCATTTAGTACTGGATATCCGGTAGCCATATTTCACCAATGTAAACCAAAATTCCATTAGTCTAAAACCCTAAAATGGACTTAGGATGTTTGAGCATGCGCAGTAGGTCTTTTTTCATGTTTTCAGTCTCTTGGTTCCGTGAATTTAAAGCTACGTATCTAAATACGTTATAGTGAATCCAGTAAAATCAACCGAAATTCATGTCTATTTTAGGGCTTTAGATGTAATTGAAGTGCTAAGCGAAAACCCCATGCAATTAGGCTACAAAAAGATAAATATAAAAGACTGAAAAACTGCGGCACTGCCTAGCAATGCAAAAGTAGCAGTATCTTGAAATTAGGAAATATAACAGGGATTTGTTCGGAATGAAAATTCGAGTAAAGCCCATGTAGCAAACACATTTGGCTGCAACTTGCAAGAATGTACATTTTCATTTCAATATAGTTCCCATTTACAGCTACAGGTCTAAATTTTACCCAACAATAATGAATCAGTTTTCTTATTCTGTCGATGAAGAACTCTAAAATTATTTCTTTGTTCGGTGAAACCTCATGGCGTCTTTCAGTTTGCTTTGCCTTTCTGAATGAGGGAAAATTGAAAACCGAAAATTGTGAAATACCAAACCTGCTGATGAGAAAAATGGATGGTGTGAAATGAATTTCATTTTTTAAACTTCACAATGGATTCTTTAGCGACTGGATGAGAAAACTGGTTCATGGTTGGAAGATTGTACTTGAAAGTATAAATGTAAGATATATTCTTGTAGCTAATAAAATGTGCATTCATAGGTACGCTTTTTATGTACGTTTTCGAAGAGATTCTACATATTAAAATTGATCCTTTATTAAGACCTAGGATAGGTTTGTTTTTTGTCTCGTGACTCTATAAAACTTTTGACACTATTAGCTGAAATTCAAATATATATATAATATATATATATATATAATATAATATATAATATACGTAGGTATATATAGTACATATGTATATACAAATTTCCATCAAACACGGTACAGGTGGCAATTTATATCCGATAGTCATGAAATATGGTACCTTTATTTCCATCTGAACAGGGACAAATCCTACTGTTTTTGGTCCAGATCGGCCGGATGCTGCATCCAGTACATCCTATTATGTTTCATTTTTGTGGCTTGAATGGTTATAAAATGCGTAATTTTCAACCAATAATCACGAAAATTAGTTCATTCATTGAATATATTATATAAAAAAATTCTGCGAAATTGGTTTCAATTGGATTATCGGTTCATCCGTAGAAGTGATTAGAAAAAAATTTCAAATTTCTGTAATAACTGAAAGTAAATTCCTGGTGAACCAGAGAAGCTGATCGAAAATCAAGCTTGCTGTTTTTCTGTTTGCTAAGCAATCATTAAATTCATAAACTCTTGTACTTTTTTTGTAACTTTACTGTACAATTCCTTATAAATTTCCTTGACACTTTACTTTAAATGTACGTACTTACCTGATTTTTTAGCCGATATTCTATTATATAATTTTGATTTTTGATTTTTTGATTTTTTTTCGTATTTATTTAGGAAATTATTTATTCGTTAATTTATTTGGTACTTCTGTTTGAGCAAACCGACATTTTCCGGCGTGCCTTGCTGGGCTATAGTTTGTAGGTGAGTTTTCTATCGAAAATCTCTACTTATTAAACATAATGTCATGGAACGACCTGAGGGTTGGAGTAGGTACGTTTTTCGTTCATAACTCAAGGAAAATTTTGGCACTAATAACTCAAATTCACGTATATAAAAGCCAATTTCTTGTTACCACTGTGCAAGTCACAATTTTTATCCGACAGTCACAAAATTTGGAACGAACATTAGTACTAAAGCCAAAGACCTGACTTATAGATTTTATTGCTGATTGGCCGTACGGTACTTCTGGTTACACTATTTGTAACGTATATTTTCGTCTATTTTTAGAAAATGACGAACATATTCGTTCACTCATTTTCGAATACCAAAAACGTAGATATTTATCAACAATTATCATCCTATAACTCTTTGTAAACAACCACTAAATTAACCGTATTTAATTTTATATATACAGATATACCTTCTGTATATTTATGACCTAGTTGTACCTGTCCCTCGAGTACTCGACGAGTCAGCACAACCCTATAATAACAACACCCTACTTCACTTTACCTATCCGACACTGTTTTCATACCCTGAACGAGTATATAATCCCTCGATTCAGTAGTGTAATTGTTCAGTTCTTCGACAGCTACTTCTAAGTACCTGGAACCTCTCTTGTAGAAGTCTCTAGTGAACAGATAGTCCTGCTTGTTGAATTGTGATCGTATATGTATAAATATTAACGTAGATATGTACTGTGATGTACAGATTATTATTTTTTAAATGTGTAAACTCACTCATGTGTTTGAAATATTATCGAGTCTCTACTTAATGTTAAGGTCCACGATAGTGCGTGGATGATAAACGTGAATATATTTTAGAAGTATTACTGCTTTTTAAGTACGTGATATTTCGTGTATGGTGTACTCCCGCAAAGTGGTCTTAAATAGGTACTTTACCACCTCTTTTGGCCGTTACACTATTCTCTTTTTATTTCGCCTATAAAATTCCTAATTTTGGACCAATAGGAACGTAATTCGGAACAAATGTTAATTACGATCTATCAATAACTTTTCAGTGACTATCTAATTTTATATTTTTCGAAAACCTACTTTTTCTAACGGAGCTGCTGCTGCGCTACAATTTTTTGTTATTCTATTTCAATATCTGTTTTCATTAGCGAGTTCTGGCCAAGGGTCCATTACTTTTCAGTCGACCCTCGCGTGAACTGTGTTGGCACTGTTCGATCGTTTAGTCGAGTCGCCTGTTGCTAATCCGCTGAATCGCATCTCAATTAAAGTGTACCTACCTCTCCGAAGCCACGAACGTCTCCAAGCAGTCGTGAAATTCGATTTCTTCTTACTTCCCTCATCATAAATATTAAATACAGCAAAATCATGCCCGTAGCGTCGTCGTTCGATGATTGCAATTTTATATCATGAACTTACTTACCGTCATTCAAAACGTATACCTATAGTATACAACCAACTAGAACAACGTAAATCGAGAAAAAAATTTCCAACCATCGAACTTGAGTAAAACCAATAAATATACAATTATCGTGTAAAGATTCACATTCCGCGATAAAGGATGAAAATTACACCGCAAGAACGAGCTGTAGAAAAAAAAAAAGTAAATTAAAATAATAATAACCATCCTAAATTTGAACAAAACATGTCGATTTTAATACGATGATAATTTATTGGGATAGATACAGGTACAGGATCGAAGAAATCTGATGAGTTGAAAAGATTCTGAAAAAACAAACTAAAAGAAAAAAAAAAAAAAAACCGAACGAGAGTGAGAGAGAAAAAATAGGTTAACCGTCAGCTTCTGTACACGACAAATATATTTTTTCCTCATTTTTAACGCCGATTTGTGCCAACGATTAGCATCATCATCGTCTAAAAAATAGAAGACAATTTTGATCAATTCATCGATTATCGATTTTGAATAAACATCGGTAAACTTGGAACGTGAAGGTTGGTTACGGTGTGGTAAGTCATAAAATTGTACAATTTACGTCTGAAGTATGGTATTGGTAAGTATGGTGACCGTGCTAGAAACTATACAAATATACATATTATTTATTCTGACCATAGGCTGGACGAAAGAAGAAATAAACGTTTGACAAAACAAAAAAAAAAAAACCAAAAAACTAACGCAGAAGCAGCTCCGTTTGAAAAAGTAGGTTTTCGAAAAATGTAAAATAAGGTAGTTATGCTAAAAAGTTATTGATAGATCGTTATTAATATTTGTTCCGAATTACGTTTCTTTTGGTCCAAAATTAGGCATTTTATAGGCGAAATAAAAATAAAATAATGTTACCGGAAGTACCGTGCGATCGATTCGCACCAAAATTTATAGTAAATTAAAATTTTTGTTTCAAATTTCGTAGCTATTGATCGAAAATTAATAATTTTATAGTCAAAACAAAAACGAAAATAGCTATACCGGAAGTACCGTACGGCCGATCGACACAAAAATTTATATAAACTTATAATATATTATAGTAAATATTTTTTTCAAATTTCGTAGTTATTGGTCGAAAATTATAAATTTTATACCCAAAATAAAAATGAAAATAGCAATACCGGAAGTACCGTCCGGCCGATCCGTAACAAAATCAATAAGTCAGGTCTTTGGCTTAGTACTAATGTTTGTGCTAAATTTTGTGACTATCGGATGAAAATTGCGATCTGTACCACAGTAACAAGAAATTGGCTTTTGTGTATGTATATGTATATAATATATATATATTAATTATTTATGAATTTGAGTTATTAGCGCCAAAATTTTCCTTGAGTTATGAAACGAAAAACATACCTATCCCCACCCCCATATCGTTCTATGAAATCATGATTCATAAGTAGATTTTCAAAAGAAACCTACTTAAAAAGGAAAAAAGAAGAACTTAAAACATGAATTTTTACCGCAAAAATCATAAATTTATGGCACTGTTACTGGCAATATTGATATTTTTAACACGAATAAGTTCGTAGGTGCAGTTCACCATTCGTAATAACCTATACTATGCCAGTATAATGTATGACTTGCTATTAATTCTTACGTTTGAAGAAAAAAAAAATGAAAGAAAGAAAAGACTGACGATGGTAGACATAGAGAAAGAAAGAAAAAAAAAAAAAACCTGTCTCGATTGTAAGAATCAATTTTGACAAGATAGCATTCAAAAATATCTTAACAGTGGTATTTTGATAGCCTACTTTTCTTCTTTTTTTTATACGTAGCCTATGCATTTATGTTATATATTAGCTGGTAATAAAATGTATTTTTTATGTCGGCAACTTTATAATCGTTTCATTTTTTAACTTCACCTTTTTTTACTTTCCTTTTTTCTGAGATGAAGCGAAAAAAAAAAAGTCTCCTCCCCTCACCTCGTAAAAAAAAAGAAGAAAGAACAACTTCGAACCCCTTTTATTGTTACCCAATTTTGAAATCAAAAAGAAGTTTGGATAGAAGTTTACTCGTATTCTATCAATAAGTTCCTTACATAATAATAATAATCGCTATATATAATATATGCAGCTAACAGCTGTAATAACCAAAAACTGATCCAGTTTTACACGTTGAGTAGTGAGTAAAGGTTGATTTTTATTTTCTTTCTCCTACCTACCTATCATTTTTGTCAGTCAGCGAACAAAATGACGTGTTAATATGTTTGAAATGACAATGAAATGTTATGAAATTTTGTTTATCTCTTTCGAATTTGAATTGCGTTCACGATGGTCTTTTATTTTTTGCTCAAGTGTGAAAAATTCACAGACTAAGAGACGTATAAGTGTGAAGAGAAAGGCCGTAAGTTGGATAACGGACGTCGATTAGTTTAATTAAGTTGGCCTACCTAATCCGTGCACCTACGATGAACGATCGAATAGTTCTTTCTTATCATCGAATTGTGTGGCAGGCTAACGTTTTAATTAGGTAGGTATGTCAATTTTGGATTGAATTGTATGAAATTCACTTGTCTACAGTCTTACAAACAGCTGAGTTTTTGATAAGATTCACTTTTTTATGTGGGCAGTATAATCCAAATTGTTTTCTATCGTAGGAAATTTGAGAAGAGATCTAAAATAAAATATCATATTTCTGATAGTGAAAAATTTCCGGATTATTTTGTATGAGCTTATAAACACGGATTTACATCATCTGTTGAAATATAGAATAAAAAAAATTCACAAAGAAAACTGTGTAATGAGAATCAAATATTTCTTTTCTAAACGTTCATTAATTAGAAAAGAAGAGGTAAAAGGTGGTGTGAAAGAGCAAAATGTGCGACAGTTAAGAGTAGACCTAACCAGTAAAGAATATTGACGTATATAGCAGAGTTCAACACAGTATAATTTATAAGATAATTGTAACGTATATTTTGGTCTATTTTCTCGGCCCTGTAAATAAAATACAGTTACTATTCCTCCAAAATAATCTAAAATACCGCTATCAAATATTATGATAATATGTGAATATTGTCGTAGTATTCAATGACCTAAATATGCTGGTCCCTCGATTATATCGCGAGTTAGCATATCCCTGTAATTACAAGTCCCTACTTCACTTAGTTTAGTTACCATGTACATTTAGGTACCTTGAACAGGGATATAAACTCTGTTTATCAAGTGAACAGTACATAGTTTTTTAACAGGCAGTCTTAGTACAGTCTAATATTGTTCTTACTTATAAAAAGGGATTGTTCCCAATGTTTAACTTGGTTATCAGTGTTTGAAATATTATTTATATACTTGTGTTGTACAAATTATTATTTTATTAACAGTGATTAAATTAATCTTTGTGTTTGAAATATTTTATAAAGTCTCTCAAGAAGTTAAAATCCACAATAGTTAGTGGATAATAAACTAATCATTTGAATATTACGGAGATATTGATATTCATTTTGGTATTAATATTTCGTGTATGGTGTAACACATAAAATGGTCTAAATTTATATAAAAAAGAACTCTTTTATGCCGTTACAATAATTAGAAGAATAATAAATAGTCTACCAAACCAACTATCAGTTGGAATTAGGATTTTCTTAAGGCAGAAGATTAGGTGAGAAAAAATATAGTATCTCCCTCTCCCTGTAGTGGGTAGAAGCTTATAATTAGTGTGGTTTAAGGTCCAAGGGACCATATAAAGTTGATTGGAGTCACACGCCTGTATCACACTCCTCGCAACTCACAACTGACGTTGCCTCAACACCAATGTCTCCTCTACCAAGAGGGAGTACTCTGGCGCATCGCCCGTGCGTAGGAGACCAGTGGGCGGAGCCACAACACTCCCATGTATAGACGGATACAATGTAAAATTATGGAGGGAGATAACTGTGTGAGTCGCAAAGTCTGTTAGTAGGCTACAAATGGAGGGAGAAAAACAATTCCATAGAAAATTTTTCTACATTTTTCAAAATTATTATTATTTTTCAATTTGGAGGACATGTTTCCCTTATCATCTTGGATTCACCGCTGCTCACCCCCATCCCACAAAAAAGAAAATCAGCGAAATTCTAATTTTTATGCCGGTTGTCATTATTTGTTCTGAAATTAAAATCTGTAGGTAACGGTCTAACTTTATGAAATTTTGCTTTAAAACATTCCATGAGGTGGATTGATCCCCTGATCTCCCTGATTATACCACTGATTTCGTATGTCATAGACACGGAAGTTGAATCGCTTGAAACGATTTAGGTCAGGCCTTAAGGCTATTGTGATGGCAAACCTGGTTGTTTGATAAATGTGATAAACTTGTAAAACAACTACGTAGTTTACCAAAAATTGCTGCATATTATGTTTCGACTATTCGAGTTCCCATTGTCATCATTTTATTGTGAAATTATGGTCCATTAAAATTTTTACAACCTTCACACCCTCACAATATTTCATAGGTGCGTACGCAACAATATTAGTCGATAGATTTATTGCACCTTTATTGATATCAAAGGAGAATTTAAATATTGATAGGCATTTGTCCTTGCTCCGATTTTACAGACAATACTTTAATTCACGAATACACACCTTTAATATCGAACCAAAAAGTATTTGTGCTATACTTTTAGGTTCACGAAAGAATAGTTATGGAAAAATCAGTAAGTATATAAATACCTAAATAATTTGTCGACATAAAAGGTTGACTATAATCTACACCCCCGTACTTTCGGATATTGAAGTCGTAGTATCCTTCGAGAGGAAAACTCGACAGTAAATTATATTTTTATATTACCTGTATGAATATGTGGGAAATGAAAACAACGAAACTAACTACAGTGTGAAGAAAAAATAAAAGACCATCAAAACGTTGTCACTTGAATGTCATTGGAACCGACGCACCAACTGTCCATTTTTTTTTGTTATTATTTTCAACCGGATGGCTATTATTGAAAGTACAAAACATTTTTTTAAACGTATGACGATACAATGTATAAATATTCCCGTGAAATGCAACAAAAAAAAAAAATAAAAAAATAGGAGACAAGTTAAACAATAAGAGAAGTTTAAAAAAATAGAGGAAAAAAACGGAAAAGCACAAGAGACAGAATAAAAAATAGGTTTGCTTAAGCGAGTGTGAAGAAAAGTGTTAAGAAAAATTATAAAATAGAATTTTTGTTTAATGCTTAAAAAGTTGGTGAATGAGCTATTTAAATTTGGTACACTAATATTATATTATATCTATGAAATTTTGAAGCATAATTAATCCGAAAATTTTCGAAAAGAATTTATACACTTTTAGTTATAAATTGTTTTTCTCTCAACCATTATGGTTACAAAGCCCAATTAAATAAGGGTTTAAAATAGAATTAATAAATATAATAAATGTTATGCCTGAAATATGAGGGGTTGACTCTTGACGAGTGATAAGAACACTTTGACTCATACTATATACTTCTACTGAATGAAGTAAGGCCTCGAACGAGTGACCACTGTTATTTTTTTTGATTTTCCTGAATGCCTAAGAGGTATACAAATAAAATATCTACATTTAAAATAAATACACGTAAAAATTAAAACAAAAACGTTTTTATATATTTTTTTTGATAACTATCATAGAGGCAGAGACATAGTTATCGTGTTAAAGATAAAGGAGGGTGATTTTTTTCAAAATCACAATAAGTTAATCTGTATTTGCCTATTTTCATAAGTATTGCTGTGAAGCTGAATATGAACATCGACATAAAAGTGACCAAATAAATTAGCATACAGTAATTTCCCATCAATGCCCTGTAATCAACGCAACATATTTGTGTATATGTACATACATGATGTCCTCAATTACAGAAATAAACTGTCAGAGAAATTATGTGAATCTTATAAAAATATGGGTAAGTATCTATGTGAGTATTACCAACTTGTATGAGGTATAGGGGCTCGCACATCTTGATAACAGTCGCCGCTGAAAGCCTGGCTTATTATTCATTTACACAGACGTTAAACAAAATAGTACGTACTTGTATGTTTATATGGTCTTACCTGTACATACATATAGATAAGATATAACGTTTCTACCATGACTAATCAATAGATGAAGATCTTATTGATGTCACAGAATAGTAGCAAACATCTTTTATCATTTCTTATCAGTACTAATAAAAAATGACGTAATTAAATGATGCAATAACACACGTATATGTACATATGTGTGTCCATGTGTGTGTGTGCCAAATCCCCTAAATAAACTCCCAAAACTGGCTACAAAATCCCCAGTGTTTGCACAGGTTTTGGCTTCCCCATACATATGTACGAGGTAACAAGCATGTAAATAGCTGTTGGTTAACTTCTTGTTGAGAATCCTCTTCAGAACAAGGTATTCCACAACCTACAATAGAATTTCATTTTTTACGCTTTATCTCTTTGATGGTTCATTTCCATTACTGAGACACCATGTATGCACATGCATAAAATACGATATATAAGCTATATATCGATAGAAAAATTTTGTATATTAAGCCATTTTTATGTCTGCATTCATTTTCACCTCCGCCCTTGAAAAAAAATTCACATGATTAGGATTTTCAATAAAAATACCTTCCAGCTGGTGGCTATAAAAAAAAATTAAGTGTTTTTTTCAAATTGTAATTGCATTGTGTTTTTATGGAATTATTTTTATTGTATATTGCTTATATTAAAGTCATTACACCTTCGAGTCCCCCTTAGTAGAGGCACGGCATAGGAATGGAGAATTTTTATCAGATATTCAAGAGCCCACAACCCTTCATTTCAGGTGTAAAACTTGTTGTACCTATTGATTCCATTTCATCACCTTATTTAACTTTATTTTACTAGGCCATACGAACCTTTGCAGATGGGTACATGGACTGTAGCGAACCAAAGTATTGATGTAAAAGAGTGAAGTTATATGCACTTTCTTTATGATCTGAGTAATATTGGTAAGGTCAAAGAAAAATTCCACATTTCCTCATCTCCTTTTGCTTAAATCGGTAAAATTTCGAATTCTTCTGATTTAGCCGCCAACAAAATACTTACTAATGTTCATGTGTACAGCTACTTTTGTTTGTACGGTTGTTTTATGTGCTCGCGTGCTCCAAATCCCTTTTAGTAATTCACTCGTACCGATATTATTGAAAGCCTAAATAATTTTCAAATAAAACGAATAAGTACCAAAAAAAAAAGTAGAAAAAAATGACGAAGTGAAGAAAAAAAAACAAAAATAAAAACAAAGAAAAGCAAAAAAAAACTGTAAAAAACGTAACGTCACATACGTTAAAATTTAAATAATTTGTCGCGCTTCATCCGTGACGAATTACTTAAAAAAACAAAAAAAAACAGTATTCTACGATTCCGCCTTAGCTATATGAACAATTGTTCGCTCGTTGCTTTTTTCTTCGGATATTTTTCTTTTTTTTTTCCCTCCAACTTTTTTGTTTTTCTTTTCTTATATCCATGATATTGTAAATATGTTCACGACCAAGAAACTTTACAGAATATTATACATATATTTTTTCACGCGACGTAAGTGAGTATTTAGGCTTACACTCATGTTATGGGTTATATTCAGCTATATGGCTCTTTTGTACTATTCAATGATAAATATTTCGTTCGCGTTTCAGTTTAAGTTATTTGTTTTGTCATCCAACGTACGAAAAATACGTAAAAAATTCTAAAATGCCAATCCTAAAATTGAAAAAAAAAACAAAAAAAAAACAACAACAACAATAACAAAACAAAAAAACAAAAAGAACAACCTAAATGGTCCGCGAGTAAAACATTTTTCAGTCTCTATTGGCGGCTTGTTTTTTGAGAAACCGTTTTAAATAATCACGTAGTCCATTCAGATCAGAGTGTGCAGGGTATAGGTAAGTAGGGGAAAAGTATGAAATACGAAATTGAGGAAAACGAAAAGTGAATTTATCCGTTCTGCAAGATAGTAACTTCAAAGCCATCGGAATATGGTATGCGTCTGTGCTGAAATTGTTTTTCGGTAACTAGAATTTTTTCCGCCATAAAATTATTTGTGTGGTGTTGAACAGAGCATGAAAACCTCTACGCGTTTCTATGTTTGACGAATACTTTCTCATTAGTAGTCCAGTGGTTTCCAACCCTCTTTGGGCTGGACTTGGGTAGCCTCCCATTTATCGTCTGATTTCCTCCAAGTTTCGAAATGTTCGAATTTCCTTCATTAATGACTATCAAAATTTGCATATTAAGTCACCTTGGACCAGAAAGAGGACCTATGGAACCAAAAAATCGTTTTTCACTATTCAGTTATTTTAATGTTTTATGTCACAGACCTACTCACTCACACACCGAATTCCGAATTGCTCTGTTCTCTCTCATCAGCTGAAAAGTTGCGTTCAATGTTACCCATTTCTTCGACTTCGTATTTCACGAAACACACGTCTACTATTTCTCTTCAAAACAGATTTTCTTCACGAAAATTAAATATAATATTCAGACCTACCAGACACCATACTATCCTGTGTTCTGTTTCGACATTCGTTCACCTAATTAGGTAATTAAAATCGTTTATTATTTACTCGAATATTTTTAATTTTAACTTAAACTCAAATTGCAAGCTGAGATCGCTGAAGAGTATAGTTTGGTTTATTTGCTTCTTTTGTACAATAATTTGCACTATAGGTCTCTCGTTCAAGGTCACATATATGTTGAAAATAAATTAGTACCTTGACCATTTTTCAAGGTATCGCTGCGTCACTCGAGGATTAATCTAATGTTCCTCTAAGGACCCTCTTGTTGGGAATTCTTAATTTAGATGAGCCAATGAAAAAGAATTGGATTTGATTTTGCAGAAAGTGTACGATGAAGACGAAGAACAAGAAATAACTGTTCAAAATCTAAGATCGAAGGTAAAAGTAGAAAAAAAGTAGAAAAAAATTAAAAATTTTTTACTAATATTTAACTACACGTTTATGGTTTAAAATAACAATTACATTTAATGATTTTAATTTATTAAAAATTACCCTTTCCATTTGGTATGAATAGGATATCTTTTCATCATAAATTTTATTGATGCGATCATCAATGATAATTACTGATGAACTGATGAAATTTTGACTAAAATAATTCATGAATCTATGTTAATTTCGCATATCTCAGTTCCTTCAAAAAGTTTTTTTTTAAACTGCTTTTTTAGGACTCTCTCAAAATCTTGCCCATTCCTGCAAAAGAGTAGGCCCGAAATTAGGTATTGAAAATATTTTCCACTTACAGTACTATTGACAAATAAGTCCCTCCAAAATTAATGTTTAATTTTAAAGCAGAATCAAGAATTAATGAATGCTGCGGAAAACTTGAATGGAAAGTGAAGAACTATAAATTGTCGTAATCTGTACACTCACTCCCAAAAGGGAATATTTAATGTCATCCCTAAATTTATGTTTCCATATGCTAGAATTTAAGTCATTAAATTTTTTTTTATTGTAACGCAATTAATAATCTTATTCCTTAAATTTAGTTCAATAATAATACCATTATTTTGAATAAAAACGGCGGAGACTTGAATAGCAGAACAAAGGCTAAGTCGAAATTAAATTTTGATTTCTTTTCTAGAACTAAGCAGAAAATATCATTTTTGAATGGTCACGTACAATTTAGTTTTGGTAGTTATTCGTTGGGGTCATGATCACATATAGATTAAATTTTATTATTTATTTAGTTGGGTACATTCAAGTAAGTATATTAATTATTACTTAAAAACAAAAATTTCAAACGCCTTGATAAAGTGGAATAAATCAGAAGTGAAGAAGTCCGAATACAAATTCAGTACACTGTTTTGTGTACTACAGTCATAATGAGACGTTTTAATAATCATTAATGACTTAAGTTTCAGTATTTATTCTTTAGTACAAATGATTGATGTACCCAAACTCTACTTAAATTTTGATAAGTACAAAAAAAAAAAAAAAAAAAAAACGAAATTATGTTAACTAATTTAAGCAGAAAATGAACAAATTGATTCCAATTTTTGCATTTGTTTAGAGGTTTGTTTTATATTGGACGAATAAAGTGTTGAATGTTTTTAGCATTAAATAATTTATGCTCTTCCTTACGCAAAAGAAGAGAATTTAAAAAATTTGTCGTAACTTTTGTGCAAAAGATGTATTACAATGAATGGGGCCTTAGATAGTCAATGTATTATCTGTGTTGGAAAAATTAGGTGCTCTTGCGCTTCTCTGTTATTTTTTTCCGTCAAAATTGAGTGGTTATTGAAGCTCTTGAAAGTTTAGCAGGTGAATAAATAATCAAACATCGAGTTATGGTCGTACAGATTTGCCGAAATAAAATAAATTCGCTCCATAACTTTTATGGCCAATGCAGTTCATGCGAGATAGTTATAAAAATCCTTTATGCACGCAAGTAATAAATGACTTCCAACGCTCCAGTAATACTCTAATTGTTAGACCTTAGCTAGTTTAGTCTGGTGAAATTCTCAGTATCTCGATCACCAAATAATTCCAGTCTATTAAATCGCACGATCAATCTTATCTTTGCAATGGTGTTTTCAAATAGCCAAAATAAACATGTCATTTCCTGCACTCATATCGAAAAAAATTTTCTTTTCTCTCTCTCTCTCTCTCTTTCTATCTTTCTCTCTCCTACTTATATAGGCACAAAACTCACGTCAGATACACTCTGGAGACCGATTCGATTGACAGCTCTCTGGTGAGGTTATGACAAATGGTGTGCGAGGTCTCAGAGTTATCTTTGGTATGGAAAAATTTATAATATGCTAACTCACCGACGGTGTTTATTCCTACAGTCAGCAGCAGTCAGTAACTTGTAGAAGAATGAATAAAAAAAAAAAAAAATAGAGGAGGAAGAAAAAGCAAAAGAAAAAAAAACGACGAATTGATTTACCATCACCGCATGATATTAACCACCTACCTATGTTAGCACCCTTTCTACTGCATCGGAATCAGTACGTTACCATCTTGTCATTGGGGTTGAAGGAATTTTTTACTCACTCGCTGTCTTTCTCTTCTTCTTCGACACGATAATAAAGAATTATTTTTTCAATAACGTTATAGTTTTTATAAGGTTCGATGTTTATGAATTACAACTGGCGGATGATCTCGAGAATTTTACATACGATACCAACGGGTGTTCGGGGCAGTTCCGACATATATCGTCAAGTCTGATGTATCATTTGGATGGTACGAATTGTTGGGTAGGATTTAAAAGGGAAAAGGAAAAAGTTGTGGTACTCCTTCAGGTGTAAAGGTGACGAAGTGTCAACCTGTATGACTGAACCGCGTTCGATTTGTGAAGATACTTTTCAAGCAGTAGGGTCCAGTCTACGTAGATACTTATAATTTGGTTGTCTGGCTGATAATAATCATTAATACTTTTTGCATAAAATATTTTGTCACGTCTCATCACTAGTGGTGTATCCAAAATCTTTCCCTATAGGTCATAGGTTATGTACTATATTTAAAGCACTTACCTAAATAAAATAATAGGTCAAATTTTAATAAAAAATCTAACTGCCAAGTTTCTAAGACTATGGCTATGAAAAATCTACTAGGGTATGCCTTTAAATCAATTTTTCCGATATTTTTTTCAGAGATTGCTTTCTGAGTAACATTTGATTTTTCTAAATATCAACTTTTATAATTATTTTATTTTATCTGAAAAAATTTTTTTGAATTACGATCAAAAATCTTTTGCAAAACTGTTGTTAATTAAATTTTATTGCAGTAAGTATATTTTAGAAATATTATACTGAGGATTGTGGGATCCTGCCAAACGTTTTAAATTATAGACATTGTCATTAAGTTAATAACATTCTGTTCGGTAGTGTAACTTATCAGGCCAGTAAATTACTAAGTCCATTTTGATTAGAAGAGAAGATGTTAGCGGATATTCTAATGAGAATATAATACATTCCTGGATCTATCATTTTATTTAGTTGACAACGTCTTTATCTTTAATTCCCCCAAAGGATGTCTCTTATGGGCTTATCTTTTAGGGCATGCTCGTTTTAATTTAGGTAACCATGCCACAGTCCATTTTTAATTAGCAACCAAAAAATCACGTTGCTCAAGAATTGTCTGAGTTATTAGAAAAATATGAAATATTTTGTTAAAACTCAGCAAATGATACTAATAAGAGTTTATGAAGTAGCTTACCTGGATCGAGGAATTCGTGTGCCTGATTTGGTTTTGGTAATATCTGTTTGTTAACGGATCCTTAATATCATTTTGAGGAATCACGTGTTAGCGAGTTTGGTCAATATCGGCTGAGAATAAATGAATCCAAATATCATCGAAGAGTGTAATTATTTATCTGAATACGTCTTGTGTACGTTTACTGTATCTACATACAAATAATGTTAAAAGAAATGACTAGGACTTCGGTATCCAATGCATGTTAAACATCCTGTCGTAGACGATAGCAGATAGGTTAGGCTAGGAACCTCGTGGGCCATTGTTAGATTGTGAATCTACTCTTTAGCTTTTTGTCTATGATCTATAGCATTTATTGTCATTGTGATATATTGGTCATATACCACACAGACTCTTACGGTACCATCTGAATTATGTTTTCTGCGAGTATATGTTGGCTACCCCTGTTTTTGGATACCACAGGATATTCATATTAGTAAAATTTTTCTACGATCTCTAATTTGCAGTAAATGTAGAAAATAATAATCAGTAATTTTCAAAGAAAAAAATTTTGTATTCAGAAGGAAATCATCATTTTCTGTATACTTTCCATTTTTGCAGATTTAATTTAATTATAATTATGACTCGTCGATGTTAAAATTATCTGAGGTGAAAAACATACTACAAAAAATTCTGGATGTCCCATAATTTGAAACGTCAAAAAATTATAACGTAGCAAACACCCCTAGAAAAGAAAATCTAAATTTATCAACATTTCAGAATTCTAGTGCAGCAAGCTCTGCTTTAAAGGAAAATTGTCAAATGTTACAAGAATTTCGTAACTTTTTGGTGTCATTAAGTTTCTTTTTTTTCTTTTTTTTTGTGGACTTGAAATGAGCAAAATATCTCGCGTCCAGCCAAATTTTCATCGTAAAGTGAGCATTAAATTACAACTTAAAAAACAAGAGACACGCTCCCTTTGGACTTTGGATAAGCTACCGCTCATCACAATCGAATTAAGGAAATTTTCAATTTCTCCATTTTTATGGCAGTGATAAGAGCAGAACTAACGTAGTGTTGGTCTTAGTCATTGTTTTGCTTAAAAAATTTTCCTGTTAAGTTGCCAACTGATGTGGCTGAATTAAATTTACCATTTATATTCTTCCAAAATGTACCTATGGTAATTTTGACTCGCAGCGAGCACAATAAAATTATCAAGTAAAGAGATACAAAAAAATATGTGTACAAAATGCCATATTTTATTACGACGTGATGGAAGTGGCCAATTTCAGAAAACTTACTTTTCTCACTCCTTAATTGCTTTTTTTCACTCCGTAATAATTATTCTCCTCACTTTTTAATTTTTTTTTCACTCCTTAATTTCTTTTTTTCACTCCTCTCTTCTTTTTGTCACTCCTTAATTCTTTTTCTCACCCGTTGATTCATTGTCTCACACCTAAATTTTCTTCTCACACCTGATTGGTACTTCAGTTTCCCCCACACTTTTAAATGTCTTATTTTCTTTCATTTAAAATAATTCCATTTTTTTTTCGCAAAAACTCTATCTGTCATAACAAAGATTTAACCCAGAAAACCGCAGGTTTTATGTCCCCTGGCTCAAATATAGCGTTCCGTACATTCATTATAGAAAATATTGTGCAATTTATCAACTCTTGCAATTATTACTTTCATTTAAGGCTCGTGCTTACAAACATTGCACTCATTCAGAAATTGCTCACTTTGCTCCTTAGTGGTGTAGCATACCGTTTTTTCATTTTGTCTTTGTATTACACAGTCAGTTTTTGGTATTGTCTTTAGTATCGCAAAAAATGCTAGATCAAGCCATCAAGGTAAATTTTTCTCATCACAAATCGAACGCATCCGTATTTTGTAGCTTAAATTTTGAAGAGTTGCTAAGTAGCTCATTTTTGCAAATATTTAAAAACAAAAATCAGTTTATTTTACAAGATTTAGCATTTCATTTCATTTCATTGGAAAAAGTTAAACGGTCATCACTGTTCTTATTTCGGTCTCTGAATTTGTGTAAAGGAGTAGTAACAAAATTTTTCTCCCTTTCTGTCCACTTTAGATTTTCATTTGAGATGAGGACTATCACAAAATTACTTCAGAATTCTTACAGAGGTTTAAAAATACGTCATTAAAAAAAAACATGCAGTGCATTAAATACTATGAGGATAAATGTACCGATTATGGGCTGTGTACCAAATATAGGATACTATTGTTTTTCTTTAACTACGAAAGTAGTCTGCTGGAAAAAAGTTCAGGATGGCTATTAAGACAGTTTTATTGTACTAACTCACAAAAAAAAGTCAAAAGAATACGTCATAAATGAGTTTAACTCTATTATTTTTGATTTTTATCACTGGTCTTTTAAAATTTTGTCATTTTTCATAACTTTTGGACAAAATACTAATAGAAAATTTGAACATTTGGTTTCTATTTCCAAGTACTGTAAATCCTGTTAGTTAATTCATTCAATTTTTGAAATTTTTTATTTTCATCGCATGAACATGACGTTACCAATTATTTATGTTTAAAATAACAAATAATAGAACCAAAATGTCATAAGTGGCATTTGTAACCTTCGTAAGAAAGAGTAATTAATATTTATAACTATAATTTTGATGTTTTGCATAAATTTTCAAGTACCTTATATGAGGTATATGGAGTATGTTTAGAATATATCATGTACCCCATATTTGGAAAGGGAGGTGCCCCATTTTATGGAACAATTTTTGTAGAGTCATTATTTTGAGAATCAAAGATAGATTTCATAGACTTCTTGACTGTCACAAACAATAAAATTAAGCATTATTGATCCCGACTCCTCCATAAATTTTAATTTAGAGTGACTTTTCAAATTTCTGTACAATTTTAAAGTTATGTACCTTATATTTGGTACGTTTACCCCACTATTTTTAAATACCCAGTTTTCAAATGAACGCCTTCGTCGTATGATAATCATGATGGATACCTGGGTGGCTGGATATTTTGGAAGGACATGAATGGTCAGTTTAAAATTCTGCCACCATCAATAATACAAATAATGTAACCAATATCGAGGCCAAAAGATTAAAATACCATGGCATGTTTTGTCTCGGTCACTTGGTCTTGTTGTTGCTTATCATTAACTAAGAATACAATTTTCTGTAAAACCTATTAGAGAGACAGTCCAGACCATCTAATGAATCATTTTTATCCATAATTATTTTTAATAATACTTAATGTACATTTCAGCCCATTAACAAATAATAAATTGGACAGCACCGCTATTATTTTGCTCGCGAATGCTATTTATGTATTTGAGTAGTTTTATAGCTTCTTTAAACTGCAGAATGATGCGGAGCCGGTTAAAAAGAATAAAATGTTGCCTCCATCTAAAAAGAATATTGTTTAGTGCTTTATTTCAAAGTTTTTTTTTTTTATTTCATTAAAATTATGGATAGGTACCATGCGCAAATTTCGTAACAGTAATTTATTCTTCGAGTAGGTATTGCATCAAATTCTTCTAAATTTTCAACGCTTAACAAAATCTCCAAATATATTCTTATCAACTTTAATATAAAATAACCTTCCAAATTTTCTTTCATTTCCAGCGAATGAGATATATCCTATACACGTAGAAAAATATTGTAAGCTTAACAACAAATGAAAAGAGAGAAAGAAAAAAAAAGCGACAGTTAAAGTCTTCTCCATAAATAAAATAAATGAGTCAAACCGTCAGTGAGTCGTAACATCTTCGTATGTTATAAAACTGAAGCACGTACTTTATTACATTCAGTTAAGGTAAATACTGGCGGATTACAAGAAGCCAATTAAAATAATGTATTCGAAAGATAAATTATCGAAAAGCCATTAATCGAGCATGCCAATAGGGCAATTAATTATTTACAAGCGTCTCCCAGGCAGGTTTCTATGTGTGGGTTATTTCATTCAAACGCGAACGGATCCAATATCGCCTACGCATTGTTGTAAAGGCTGATAAAAAAATAAAAAAAGGAGACAAAAGTTTTGTCCACTCCTCGTAAAATAAAAATTCATGAAGAAGAAATAAAAAGTCTTAACATAAAATTTTATCAATGCTCGGATGGAACAAGGAACGAGAAAAGGTGAGAAAAACAGAACTCGACTTTATTTTATGTTCCTTCGTGAATTAAGACTCCAAAGACTTTATTGACGAACTGGAGTAATTTTTGATCAGTCACCATTGAGAGTGTGGTCATTCATATCTGAAATCTGTTCGATGTCGGTGTTTTAGATGAAGGGGATATAGTTTTTGATGCACAACCGGACAGCCAGTATCAGTCCCACGTGAGTTTATCTTCAAAGCATGTGAAATTCACTTCATTTATGGCTGGAGTCATCCTCACAAACAGATTTCTGACGTTCTAGATAGTCATAGCCACAAGTGGACGTGTTGACAAGATTTCTCATAGATAGAAAATTTGTCAGAAGTTTGAGACTCCTAATACCACGCGAGAAGAACTCAAATACCAAGTGAAATTTCCACATTTACTAGCAACTGCCAGCATTACCATTTCTATAATTGTTCTTATTGATACACCCAAACTATGTCTGAATGCATTTAATTAAACAAAAAATAGGTACCTACCTATCTGATAAATTAGAACAAAAACCAATTTATTACTTACATAATGGAAAGGGGTTTTGTTGGTGCAATAATTAGATGCTTATGGTTGTAGTATCCAAAAGATTCCTAGTTCGAGACTAGTCAAAACCAATATTCCCAACCCATATTACAGCTTACCCATCATATGAATTCCAAATTAAAGTAATCCTACCCGTGGTGCACTGATAGCATCTGTGATGTTTGCACTGATGCAATTCAAAAGAGAATATTTGGTAACTTATGCAATGCATTGATGTGTTTTCTTTTGCAATGCATTAGTGCTTTGGTCATTTTAGTGCCTAGGAAATTGCCACAAATACAGCGCAAAAGAGAACATTTTGGAGCACTGATGCAATGCATTGGTGCCTAAGACTTTAGCAAGGATGCAGTGTACAGGTAACTTTGTGTTTCGTACCAAACTAGAACGACCTTTGTAGGTATCGGCGGCTCAGCGAATTGAATCGCCATCGTCTACATTTATCCGTCTGTAAAAGTCAGACCTCTGTACTGAGTAGGCTACGTGGGTGCCTCGTATAGATGGATAAACAATTATCGAATGGTGTATCGTATTTAAAAAAAAAAAAGTAAAGAATAAGTGCTAATTTTGCCTGGAGAAGGAAGAGAGTGGTGCAGTGTTCTTAGTTGACACAAAATTGGTGTTTTAGGTTGACACGCTAAATTTGACTTCATAAATTTCATTTTCTGATGAGAAAACATCTGGCTATAAGTAAAAAACCACTTGTGAGCTTTACACAGCCGACCAAACGAACACAGCGGTCAATTTTGTGTTGGAGGAAGGTTGTGACATTATTTTATATCTTCAATATTTTTCAGCATGTGTCAACGTAGAACAGCGTGGTTCTAGGTTGACATATACATAAATGGTTTTGATTTTCCTCTTATATTGTGAGAGAAGGCTTGTGTGAATGGTTCTACGGTCTTGCTCTTCATCTTACATCTTGAGAACGTGTATGTAAGTGAGTGTAGTTCAAGTTTACTTAATGTTTTCAGTGTTTTTTCAGCGTACGGCATTCTATAACTCTATGATCATCGGTTGACACAAAAAACGTGGTTACTTTTCTTCGCATATCTCTAAAAAGCTTGTATCAAAGCCAACTTCATTCACCAAGCCGTGAAGTGAAAATCACAACGTCGCAAAATGATAAACGAGGGATCGATTTTTGACAGAACTAAAGTTTTTCAAGTTGATTTTCTGATTCTTCATTCCCAAAAATATAATTCATCATAAATTTATAATCATTTTTATCATTTTGTCTCAAGTTATGCTTGAAAATGTGCTAATGAAATGAAACTGGTAGCTGTGTTGAGAAACCAATTTTCACTCTACTCCATGGCTTGATAAGCGAACTTGGCTTTGCTTATTGTATGAATGGGTCTATGTGTGAAGGTTTAAACTTTAAACAAGCCTAAATATGTAACGATTGGTTGACGAATAAATGAAATAAGTGTGCAACAGGCATTTGTTTGTTTTTTGTGCAAACCTAAAACCAGTGCTCCTACCTTCAATCCAAATATTTGAAAACTCTTGGAACACTTTTATTGAAAAATGATACAATGCTGTTTGTATGCGCGGATGTAAAGTTTGGGTCAATATCTGAGTATACCCATTAAGTCCAATTAGATTAGTTAATTATAACAATTTCGAGACAGGTAACTTCGAAATTTTGCATCTCATTGTACCTCGCCTTCCCCTATCTAAAAGATATATGCCTACCAATTTAGATAGGTAATTTATTCATTGAGAAGAACTGGCAAAATGAAGCATTCTGTATAATCAAATGGTCCACTCGTTTTTTTCTCCATAAGAAACGAAATTTAAACCATTTCCTGCAGAAAATTTTCCGGACAAATGATCAATTTTACGTTCCGCTTGTCTATAAAGTTTATACGCAATGGAGTGACTTTGAGGTAAAAAAAAAAAAAAAAAAAAAATGTTCAAACGAATAGAAATAAAATCGAACATCTAAACACGTACCCAGTACATCGAGCAGTCACCCAAGACATTGTCGTTGAAAATTTTTGTTAGCTGCCGGAGCAATAGCGTTTGTGGTCATTAGCGGTGGAAAAGGCGGAAAAAGCGTTGGTCAAATGAAACAAAAAAACTTTCACATCGTCGAACGAGAATGAAAATGAAAAGTGGAACATTCAGATTGGGGGTTGAGTGGGGTTGCAGAAGAGAAGAAAATGGAGTAGCCGAATAATGAAAAGAGGAGTGTAAAATAAACAGACGAAGAAAGATGAGGAAAGAAAAAAAGGAGTTAAACGAAAAGAGTGTACCGAAAAAAAAAAAAAAAGAAAAAAAAAGAAAAGAAAATCTGTATCGTCGACCATTTTTACACGAAATCAGTCATCCGCGAATACACAGAAACGACACGAACGAAGGAGAAAAGTATCTCAAGGGTTAATCCTTTAAGCGAAAAAAAAAAAAAAAAAAAAAAAAAAAAGGTGGAGAAAAAAAGTTTACGGATGTGCAAAGGCAGCTGAATTGGAACACATTTTGCCTGCTTTCCCAAAAATTAAATTAAGCGAAAGCTCTTGTTTGCAGTATACCGTATTAGGTATGTGCTGTGTGTAGAGGTGTAGACGTGTTTCTCCTAAAAGAGTGGATGCATATATGAGTTAGGATGAAGAAGTGGCGGACAGGATGCGAAGGAGGAGTGCTTTTCGTACATATAGATCCCCTTTTTTTTTTTTTTTTTTTTTTTTTTTTTTTTTTTGCGAACATGAGGGGGTTGGCAGAAAGTAAATTCTTCGCGTAATAATTTGTTAGCTACCTTAGCTACAAGGTTAGCATTGTTGTGGAATTTTGGTTAGTATTCCATCGATGTCTTATAGAAACTTTTGCGTGACTTGAAGGGTAATTAAGAGCGTACACCCGCGCGGTATTTTATTATACGTACTATATCTGCAGATGAGGACACCCACGCCCATATATACACAAAATATCGTCTGCAAAATGATAAGAATGTTAGTAAACCTATTTGTGAGGATACCGAATCGTCGGTTCATTTTTCTTTTGCGAAATCTTTGATGGTGTACCCATCTCAACCGCAGGTGCTCGTCGACTCGACGTCAAGTTGAGTTAACTGAAACGTAAAAGATTTAAATTGTAAAAAACAGACGCTGCACAAATTTGTGTTTCTCGCATATACCTTATTGCTTATTCAGTAAATATTTTACGAATGTTGTCGTTCCTGGTCCATGAATGTCGAGTTTTTAACAGTATCCTCTACCTTCCTCATTTTCCCATTAACTCTCATTCTATAAAATATGTACGTTCAATCGTTAAATAATGTAAAAACAAAGCAGCCAAGAGTAATCTTTGTAGTGGGTAGAAGCCTATAATTAAGTGGTTTAAAATCCATAAGACCATATAAAGTTGGTTGGAGTCACACGCCTGGTTCTCAAACCATGTAATTCACAACTGCCTGTGACTCAGCACCAATATCTTCATGTTGCCCTATAAGGTGCGCGGTGGGAGAATTTAGAGTCCAGCGCATATGTTGTGTGCGGGACCTCGGAGGCGGAGCCACGATAATTCTAAGGATTATTTCAAAAAATCTCTCAACTGAGCTTACTTATCATATTTGAAAAACATGCACAATTTACACTAACTTTGTTATTTCAAATAAGAGGGAATATTTTGTGTTGCAGGTCAATAAAGGTATACATAGTGTAAACAAGTAAATCAAGTGAAAATAATTCCTCGGTTTATTCCTAAAACAAAACAGGCCATAGCACAACTCCTTTTTCAACACAGGCAACTCAAATTTCAAAAAGAACATAACTACAGTGAGGAAATTTTTGGGGGGTTTTTATGGAAAATTTCCAAATTTTCTCTCACATTTGAGGGTGCTGGAGAAAATGGGAAATTTTAAAATTTTGGTAGGTTAGCAAATGGTTTAGCAAGTGTGGGCATTGCTAGCATTGCCCACTTGGGTGCTGTGGGCCTGAAACAAAAATAGATACAGTTAAATGCACTCATTGTAATTGCGATTAATGTTATGAACTACTTATTATTGTGCAAACATTCTGATCTCATTCTTCCATATTTAAATTCATAGGATCGTATGTAAGAACAATACTTAAGTATCAACAGTAATTTACAAATTGCTTATCTTGACAAAGTTATATCTATACATAAACATAAAGGTACATATTTGTTAGAATAATTGTCACTGTTAATACCTAGGTATCGTTCTTGCACTCGGGCCATAGGGATTAAGAAACTAACATTATATTTAATCTAAGTCTTTGAAACGAATCCTAAAATTTTAATATTCAACATAGTTCTCTCCCATCACCACACTTCTTGCGATTTATAAAAATTTTACTTTTGGTATAATTTTAATAAATATTGCAATAACTTTTGCCCAACAAACTGAATACCTAACGATAGTAAATGAATGAAGTATTTACCAGGTGTATGATGCATAATGCTATGGGACCAGTTTGTCCAAAAATTAAAAGGAAGTCAGTTTTGTCCGTAGTACCCGGAACTCCCTCACTGTAACTTCGTCAGTGTTTTGAATTTATCAGTCATTTTTAATCTGAAATTACTGTCATAGAAGGCGTTCCCTTTTCCCGTCCCACAAACCACCACGTCGGCTCCTATCCGCCGATTATGTCAGCATAATTCTCAGACAGTTTCTGTTGGGCAGATCAGGTGGAAGTGTTGGGGTGGAAAATCTCCTCGATGCCCACATGGATTAGATGTTGGTACGTAATGCAATTGCATAGCGATGTGTCAGCGACCACCCGCTTTATGCACTATACTCTTGGTCTTGAACGGACACTTCCGAATGACAAAACCAAGGTTACAAAACTTAAACCTATTATTTTGCTCATCGCTAAATTTTGCAGCTAGGTTTCTCAATAACAATGTAAAAGCTTGTTGCATTTATTATCTATCTGAAGCTCGTGGCTGTATAATACAAGATCATCAAACAGAAGATGAGTTTTTTTTTGTTTTTTTTTTTTTTTTTTGTTTTTTTTTTTTCGGTAGCCACAGCTTCTGCTGTCAATACCAAACAAACACACGCTTTTTTATTTATTAGCTATTCAATTTTCGTGCGTTGTTAGCGAAGCTAAATTCCTTATTCACTCCACCTCTCGCTCTGTTTCTTTTTTTTTTTTTCTTTTTTTTGGACCACTTCTCTCAGCATACGTGTACAACTAGAATTACACGAATTAATGTATTGGAAAACAGGAGACGAAAGCGGCGTGTATATGGTAAATATGTTCGTGGTACGTATATAATAAGGTAAAAAAAAAGGTAAAAAAAAAGTGAAGAAAACAGCAGCAGCAGCAGCAGCAGCAGCAGCAGCAACAACAACAACCACAACCACAACTGTTAGGTATATTACATCGAAGAAATACGTTGTTGAAAACAGTGCTGGTATAAACTTATTAATATGCGAAACGTGTCACTATCATTTACCACACAGCCACACACCTTGTTATTACCGCACTTCTGTAGATAACAGATACATCTGTCGCATCTTGAGGACAGAAGCAACATTTAACTGAAATAATAACTTTCGCATTTACACCGAACGTGGATATAGGTATAATATAGCCTCTGACTCGCAATTTACTTGGTGGCACCTCTTTAGGTACCCAGGCATTATTATTTGACTAAGGTACCTTTATAATAAAATATACAGAATAGGTTCCATGTTTTCAGCAGGTATCGGTAGGCGTTTACCCGAGCAACTCCAACGTTCAACTTCTTACTGCATTATTTTATAGGCCACCGAGATGGAATTATAATCTGTTTCACTGTTTTATCTGCGACATTGTTTCTCTTTCTCTCTCACTCCTAGTTACTACCTGGACACCGTTTGGCGTGGTTTATTTTCCTTTTTCACATCTTGGAATAGGTGCAGTGGTAAACGACGGCGGTGGGTATCTAACCTACAGGTGGTGGTGGTGTGAGTGATTACAGCAAAATCGTATACGTAAATTAATTTCGCTAGAATGTGCCACTTGGGTGGAAAAATTGCGGTTAAATAAATCAGATGTTGGTACGCTGTGTGCGACGGTGGTTTCATTTCGATTGTTGCAAATGTAGTAAAAGCGTGTGGCCAGTCGAGATAAATGCGTTGTTGAAAATTTTATGCAGCACTGTGGAATACCGATACTGAAAATTAGGGCACGGTCGTCGTTAAGGCGTTCAGCTCATGAGGTAGTTGTGCAGCAGCGATGAGCCAAAGGAAAACCAAAGATCCGTGGTAATCGTGTGGTAATCGCGGCCACGTACTTACATTTTGGTCTGGGTCTCAGGCTGGCGTTATGGTATTATAATTAGTGCTTGTCTTCACTTATGGTTTTGCGCCACCTCGAGACTTGGTCGAGGTCTTGACTCAGAGTTTTCGGTTTTGTCTTGGTTTTGGGTCTTGGATCAGTAAGCATATAGTCCGAAACTTGGTCTGGGTCTATCATTCATCTTCTTAGTATTAGTATTGGTGATGGTCTGCCATCAGAATTCTCTCAAAGGTCTGGGAACGCTGCACAATGCTGTCTGGGTTTTCATTTTGTACCAGGGCTCTTAGGTATTCAGTCTTGGTCTTGTATCAGACATCAGTACACATATTATACACCCATATTCACGGACGTCACTTTGACCTACCTTCACCTAAATCTCGCTGTAGGTAGCTGTACGTACACTTGGTTCATGGAACCAAATTGTGGTTTGCGTGTAGGGCGACTGAATTGTATCTTGGTACTGGTAGCTAACCGGTTTAATGCCTAATTGTACACAAAGCATACTGAGTGCTGAGAGCAACTGTCCACAGGCTTAGCAGTACCATATATGGACCACGACATGCACTGTATCAGCGAGTACATACTAATTATGTACTCATTTTCCCATTTGCCAATTACAGGTGAACATAGAGGCGCGTTGTCTGTATGAGTGCGTACGGATGATGTATTTTTGTTTAAAATGTAATGCACTAATAATTTAGGTTGCGGACTTTGGTCTGCAACCTGTCTGTTGACGCAGGGCTGAGCCCTGTATGGAGGAGGTGAGGGAAATGTTCCCACACTCACTTCAATACAATTTCTCACACAATTTTGCATTTACGAATGTGGTAACATCGTATTTTCTTAAAAGGTTTCTCATTTAAAAATAAAATGTTACCACATTGTTCAATACAAAATTGTGTAGTGAGTCGTTTTAAAGCGAAGATTAAATAGAGGGAAGTTATAGTGACGTTTGTGAATATGGGTGATAGTTTTAGTCTTGGTCTCGATCTTGTATCAGACCTCTCGGTCTCAGCCTCAGTTTTGAAATCTTTCTCCCGATCGGGTCTATGTTTTGTTCTTGTGTTTTATTTTAATTTTATTCCGTAAAGTCAAGTCTTGGTCTCATTCTCATGCTTATCAGATTTCTACATATGATGATGAACAAATTAAACTTGTATGCCATTTGAGTCCTCACAAAAAACACAAAAACCTTGACTCACCCTAAACACCACTGAGGTCGGAATGTGAGAAAAATACTTAACAGTCACTCGTGATTTTGATTTAAGAAGTACAAGCAGGACTACTGTTCAAACCAGTGGGTAAGAAATTCACAAGCAACATGTGTTCTTACTTTTGGCCTTTGATGATGGTGTAAGGAGGGAGAAAACTAAATCAAAATGGTGAGGACAGTTCGTGATTAAATAATTTGGATAAAACAATTTTGTATGAAACAATCGAAACACCAGACCTGCCTATTTTTGCAGGTATAACATTTAATTATAAAAATTCTAAACGCATACTGGGCATTGCGAGCTAGCGATTGAGACCCTTAACCGGATAATATGGTGATTGAATTTTTCGACGTGTACTTAATGTTTAATAGGGAAAATACAGAAAAATGAAAAATTTGTATACGAGTGGATTAATAAAAACCAAGACACGATCAATGAAATGAACTGATGCTTGGGATGACAACCAGTCAATTAATGAATGACAGGTATGACGGAAAATTTGTAATTAGTAACGTGCGAAATGTTTATACTTAACCGTATCCAGTGGTGTAGCCAGGGAGAGTAGCGGGATAAATTCCCCTTCCGATTGTTTTAGAGCAGAATTTCACAGATTGAAACAATTACGGTTATTAATTTCTCGAAAAATTATGACTATTGGGGTATGAGAATCAGAAATTCGTATCCCAGAAAACATAGAAATTTTTCTTCTCTCCGAAATGAATCCTGCATACGACAGTAGCTCGAAAGGTGAAGGTCGACATTTTATAATTCAAATTTTTTGGTCCAATCAGATGATTGACCAAAGTCTACCAAAGGTCCCTTCCCCCCTGAGAAAAAAGTTCTTGGAATTCGGATAAATTTTTTCTTATCAAATCCCACCATTAAGAAAATCCTGGCTACGCTACTGGTAGTAAGGAGGTGAAGAAATGTAGACTTAGAGAGGGCGCATTCCCCTGAGCTGCGAATTCAAATTTATAGATGATAGCTGATATTGGTACCTTAGTAATAAAATAGGATCAGTTAACAAAATGGTAACTGGGTAAGTGAATATTATCATATTCTTACATACGTCCACATACCGATTTGGTACAGGTGTCCTAGTAAAGGGTGTGACGATATAATCGTTAAATCTAAATAAGTAGGTACGTAGGTAGGCTTCTACAAATCATTTAAGTGGAAAATTTGCAAAAATTTTGGAGTTTTTTTTGGTTTTTTTTTGAAGTTTTTCTCAAGTTTGAATTCCATTTGGATATACTGGTGAATTTTGTAAAAATTTAAGTACTTGTTTTAATTTTCTCTGGTTTTTTGTCAACTTTGCATGAAATTTTAGACAAAAATGTGTCAAAACACTTGTAAAATATTTCTTTTTTTTCTCATAATAGTATATTGTGTAACAAGTGCATAAAGTGCACAATTTTTTTACTGAGTGTGAAGAAGTTGCAGATGAGCCGAAGGCGAGGGCTGAAAATTTCACACGAGGTAAAATAGCTCGCTCTTGTTACACACTATACTTTTTGCAACTAATGAAATAAAACATTACAACTCCCCCGACAAATGAAAAATTTACAAAGAAGAAATCAATAAAATGATATGTAAAAATATACAAAAATGGCGAGTTTTTCATTATTTTGCATTTTTTTGTTCGTTTATTTTCAAACAGCTAATAATATTTAAAAAATTATAAGAGAAGTGATTTCAAGAAAATTTTTTCTTCTTTCCAGCTATCACAACCCCAAGCGGTTGAGGAATCACTGAGTGAAAGAAGATGGGTTTCTAGATTTCAAAAAATAAACGATTTTCCATTAATTAACGTTTTTTTGTTCATTCATTTTCAAATGGTTGAAGGCGGATAAAAAATTGCATGAAAATTAAATTCAAGTAAATTTTATTTTCTTTGTAGAAATAGCATCTCCAGCTCTCTAGCTTAAATAGCGACTGAGGAATCTTCGAGTGAAAGAAGAGAAGTTTCAACATTTCAGAAAACTGCAAATTTTCCATTAGTTTGCGTCTTTTTTGTTTGTTTGCGGTTAGATAGTAAGAGACAATTTCATAATTGTATGGAAAGGTTGTAAATTTTATTCTCTTTTGAAAATCACAAACACAGGCTCTATAGCTCAATTAGAGGCTGAGAGTTTTTTTTTTTAAATCGAAATAATGTGTAGAATTCAATTGGCAACTTGGTGAACAGTTTTTCACGAATTAAAGTGAATAAAAATATCAAAATGCCTATAGCTGTTGAAATATGGCTCTCTGTTATGACATGTGTAAAATATTTTGTACATTTTTACACATCTTAATCCTGCGCAACAGTGTGTAAAATTAACGTTTACTTCACCGGCAAAAAATTCTTTGGTTTATGGTTGTTATACACGCATGTACAGTTATGATTTTTGAGCATGTGTTGTAAAAATGATATTTTTTGATTCATCTCAGTGGAAATGTTTTGTTACTACAATTTGCATCAAAAACAAGCATAGAAACCCAAGTTTTTTCAGCGGGAGGGGGTATTGAGCGTTTTAAACAAAATTCTTTTATATATATAGATTTACCTCACAGTGGAAACTGGTTACACTTTTCTCTCTTTTTCTTTCTTTTTCAGAATATATGAGTACCTATATAAGTATTGCGAGTGACAAATAAGATGAAGGTTAATCAAACAAAAGAACAAAGATTATAAAATTATTGATGGAATTTTACTTTAACTTGGACATCCTGTGTGAATGACACACTTTACAAATTTGACCAAAAACAATAATGCAGTGAAGTATGCTGTAGACTAAAATTACTTGGGTTTTATGTATGCAACTGAAAAAGTTAAATTGTTGGGACATAAATAGTTTCTAAAACTGGACCAGGTTCTTGTTCAACTTCTTTTACTAATCATTTTTTTTTAACGTACCTGTTTTAATCGAGTGAGTACCTTATTTTTCAAACAGCTTAGTATTAAATTGTCATCAGTAAAAAATTATACATTAACAGTTTTGTGGAATACCTTGTTGTGAGAGATATTCACACGTAGAAGGTAGTCTACAGCTTTGCGTGTTCTGCCACTTTATATATTTAAGTATGGGAGAGCCAAATCTAAGACAAACAGTGGTGATTTTGTAGCCAGTTTTGTGAGCTTATGTAGTGGATTTGGTACATGCACATAGACACACATATGTACATATACGTATGATATTATGTCATAGATTACGTTGTTTCTTGCCTCTGTTTAGGTGATAAGAAATGACGCAGCGTGTTTGGTACTGGTCTGTGACATCACCGAGATCGTTATCGGGTAATTGATCATGTCCCATATAATGTAACTCACCTGTACGTATATACAGGAATGAACATACAAACGTATGTGCATGTATTTGGTTTAACATCATAGAGACGAAATATGCCAGCCTTTTGGCAGCGACTGTCGTCAAGATGTACAAGCCCCTATACTTCATACAAGTACTTATTGTCTCTACAATTTTTATTTGCAGATTTTGCTTCACAATAACAAGAGTCCTAGAGAGGAATTTCAAGAACTGGGTGAAAAAAATTTATGGGCTCCCTAAAAAATTAAAAATTTTATCTATGTTTAGTTGGAGTATCAAGGATTAATTTGTGAGAATGGTTTTATAATACTGGAGAAGCCTATTTTGCGAGCGGAGTGAGAAAAAAAAAGGGTTTTTCAGTAAATTTTCCAGAAAATCTACTTGTTTTTTTCTTTTTTTGTGACTGATAGACCCCTAAAAATCCCGGGCCCTAGAGAATTCCCCACTTTCTCCTTCTTGTTAGGCTTGACAATTACATCAAACAATTTTTAGCGAGCCCAATATCCGAAATCAATCGTACCATATGAAGGGGAAATTCAATTTCTTTATTATTTTTTTCAACACATTAATATTCGTGTTTATCTTCGGTTCGTAGAAATTTTCCGAAGATGTGTCGGACGTGTTCAAAATGCTCGAGAGAAATCTACAAAACTGATTGGGTACGAAAAGCCAAACACCACGTTTACCATTTGGCGTGTTTTGCCTGCGATAATTGCAAAAGACAGTTGAGCACCGGAGAAGAATTTGCGTTGCTCGATGACCGAGTGCTGTGTAAAGTTCATTACCAAGAACTTTTTGATGGTGGGACAACCAGTTCCGATGGTAAGTTTTAACAGCCACATTTTTCAGCTTCGATTTCCGTAAGTCTACGACATTTACAATTAGATACATGTCCAGTATGAACTACACGGTAAAATGCATAAACTTTCTTCCTAAAATTAGCTTCAAGGTGCAATGAAAAGTGGCTCGTTGTTGGCTAAAAACCCTCTTTCCTCATATAGGTGCTCGTTAAATTTCTGATACAATTGCAAATTTGATGCTCATAAAACAGATTAATAACCTTCGCTCCTCAATCTACATAACACGGAATAAATTTTTATATTTGAAATTTTGAAGTCGTTATAATATAAGGCTTAGTGCCTGAATGAAACCGTTTTTAGGTATGTTTTCGAATAAAATCTACACATTAAAATTGATCTTGTATAAAGACTTAGGGGTGTGGGTAGGTTCGTTTTTCGTCTTATAACTCCAGGAAAATTTTGACTACTGAAATATACAATCCGGCCGAAATTAATTCATTCGTCAAAATTATTTCACTAAATTATTTCACCAATATTTTCCCTTATATTCGATGGGCATGCGCCACTACCCACACAAACACGAAAAAATATTCGTTATTTCCGCCGAAACAACAAATTCTGCAGTGTTACTCATACACCACCAAAAATCCAAGGGTGCCGCAAAGTGGCGCCTCAGTGCTTGTATATGTGTATATTTCTGTTGAGCTCAGTACAGGTTGCAATTCGTTCAGATAGTCTTTAAATTTGGTAAAATTTGGATCTATACATGGATGAACCGTATTCGTTTTGGTTTAGATTGGCTCTATGGTTCGTCTATTACATCCTGTTATGTTTCATTTTTGGGGTCAAGTGTTTCTGAAATGCGCAATTTTATTTTTAACCAACAGTCACGAAATTTGGTACAGACATTGAATGTATTATATTCCATCATTCTGAAAAATTTTGTTTCAAACAACTTGACAATTCATGCGTAAAGATGATTTGAAAAAATCGTAAATTATCTTATCGCTAATAAAAAACTATAATGTTTAGATGAACTGCGGAATTGCTGGTTGAAAAAAATCTTGCTTTTATTTAATTTGCTAAGCAATCATTTAATAACTTGCGTAAGTTATTTGGTTTATAACTTCGTAATACACTTCATTCTTTCACTTCATTATGAATTTCCTTAAAACTTCATTTCAAAACGTAATATTTACTCACCATCTTCCAAATAATTTTCATATTTTAATTTTCTTTATTGTATTTCTTTTCATCAAATTATATTATTTTTCAAAAAATTTCAAAATATGATTTTAACCAACGATTGAATATTCTCATGTGAAAATGATACAAAAAATCTTAAATTATTGTTCACAAGAGAAGATAACATTCTAGGAGAAAAAAAAAGCTTTTATCAAAGCACACTAGTAATTTTTTTGACAACCAATTATTTTTTAAGTTTCACATCATTTAATTTCATCAAATATTTAATTATCGTTTTTTTTTTTTTTTTTTTTTGGTTAGAAAACTTACATTTTATAACGTTGCTTACTACCCTAGAGTTTTTTGTTTTAAATTTTTTGTTTGTCAATGACAATAGCTGCACACGATCTATGGATAGATTAGCGGGTTTCAGTGGATGGACGTCAATTTAAATAATACTTGTCACAAAGTTTTAAATAAATACCATAAGCTTAAAACTTATATATTGATAATTTATTTTTCAATTTGTTGATAATAGTTATTTGTGACACAAGTGTATAAAGTAGGTGATTTTAATCAGCTATGGTGCTGGTCTATGAATGTAGATGTCCAAGATTCAGATCCCCATACTGAAAAAATTTTTACCAAAAAAAAAAAATTTTAAATGACCATATAGGCTATGTTTAGTAGCAAGTAGTTAGGATTAGTGTATGAAATGATGCATGCGAAGTGATGGGCGATAGTATTATCGAACTATTAGTAGTTTGATAGTAGGTCGATGAACTATCACTGGCGATAGTTTTTGTTAAAATGTTAATTTTGGCCTTATTTTAAAAAATTAGACCATTTATTAGAGTTTGAAAAAAAATTGGTAAATTTTATATCCTTTATTGAGCTTGATAAAGGAAAATTTGTTCATTAAAAACTATTGAAAAACTATCGGTAATATCGATAGTTTTTTTTTTTTTTAAAGAGGTTGTGAATTGAAGAAGTTACCAAATTGTACAAAGAAATAAAGATGTACTCAAAGTAACATCTCAGAAGTGTGTGTATTTACAGTAGAGCTGTGAATTATGAGTAGAGTATAGATTGAGGGAGATAAACGAATGTGTACGGAGATAAACGAGTGAGTGGCAGAATAATGTAACAGTGTACCAGAGAGTGAAGATGTAAAAGTATATCATAAAAATAGTCGAGTGTTCGCAGGAGTGAAAGGGGAGAAGGATTGGTGGTCTCAACATTTTTTACCATCGATTAATCGATAGTAAAAAATTTTCACTACACATGCGCTCAGGGCGATGTGTAAAATAAAAACAGATGTATGAAATAAAGTCCTAAATGGTTATAAAATTGCCTGCTTTATACATCGTCAAAGTCCGTATAAAAATAAAATTTATAAACCGGTGTTGTAAAAAAGTCTTTACATTTACTTAATAAATTATTCATTATCTTTGTAAGCTCTATTTCTGCTAAACAAGCCTACTAGACCAATTTATCCCTCATAGTTCTATAATAACATTCAGTAGTTGTGCTATGAGAAGGGCTTGAAAAGGAAATGGCCCCCTCAAAAAATATGGGCTTTTAGTTGGCTCCCCTAAGAAAATTAGCAAAAAAAATTCAAACTATATTTCACGATAAGTTACCAGCATAAGCCAAAGAGAGGCTTCACGTTACTTTATCCTTGAACCCTGAAAATTTCATGGCCCCTCTTAAAAGGCCTCTCATAAAATAAATTTCCAACCGCATCAATGCGGTAACATTTGGAAATATTTGCAAATTACTTATTCATAAAAAATTTATTCGTGGTTGTTTTTTTGTGCAACAAGTGCAAATTCTGGATAATTGTTTTTCATTACACACTTGTTGTCAGCTTTCCGCACGGTTGACGTATTGAAGGTAATAATAATAACAAATTTTACTACTATTTATTTTGTTTATACACCGATACCTTTTAGTTTTTTGAGGGATCTACCTACGTACTAAGCTCTAATTTGGTGCTCTTTTCTTCAAATACTCACTTTTGGCCTTTGGCGTCATAAATAACTCAAAAAATTTCAAAGAACATACGATAGTACTTTATTAACATAGGCAGCATTATCGATGTGATACATCTTGAGCATGCTCGTTTGATAGACTGAAATTTCATATCACTAAAACAGAAGAATGTGGACATTCAAAATACGAATGAATCGTCGTAAAATAGATTTTTTATGAAGAATTTATAGATTCTTCATTCTTGTGGGACTGTAGGTACCTGTTATATAAGAAAAGAAGAAGAAATTTTATTATACATTTGAAATCTTAACAAATTAAAAAAGCGAACTCGATGTTTAAACGAATAAATTTCTGACATCATGCCACAGGATGTTCGTTCTTTATTATCGTCGTGACATGGAGGTAAAATATCGCTAACCATGTAAAAATAAATTAATAACGGCTACGTAGAAAATGGTTTGATAATCACTTGTACTATTGTCTCATGAAAATTTGAAAAAAATTAATTAAATTTATTTGATTTAGTAAAAAAAATTTTGAATCAAATTGCATTGACATTGTCAGATGACTTTTTACCTAAAGATTTTCAATTTTATTAATATCTTCAAATGGAACCCATATTGATGATAAATTTTTTATACGTCTGGGTCTGAAAGCTACATTAATTATTTATATATGTATATGGTATTTTGAAACTCAACACAATAATTATAAGCACCATTTTTGCTCGTAATAAGCGACGTTTTAATATTTCGTCGATTTTTCAGACAAATTTTCGACCTCCCATCGATATACGTTGGTCACATCTCCGTAGGTTGCAGCCAATAAAGTTTGTTAACCTTGTCTACATTTTTTTTCTCCACCTTCTTCTACTGCAAAATGACCACAGTAAATAACTTTATTATGAAAAAAAACAACAACTAAATATTTGAAAAGGCAGAAGTGGGTAACAAAAGTTTGAAAGGGTATAGGCCTGCATTAAGGAAAATTGACGAAGCGTATAATTAGTCGGGTGTTGATTCTGTCTAGGAACCTCCTCCAACCCTTTCCCCTCATAACCCACCGTTCGTTTACCCTCCTTAAAAAATCCACTAAACGGAGAAGCGGAAATGTTTCCTGTTTGAATTTATGGCGCCTCTTTTCGGGTGGGGTTGCGGTGAAAAAGAAAATAGTATTCGGTGTTACCTTTGGAAATTCAGATTTTCCTTTTTCTCGTCGTACACACCAACCCCTCTAAAACCGTTCTTGATTTGCATTCTTAATGACGATAGGGTGTCGTTGCTCCTGGCAAGGAAAATCCTTCTTTTACAAAACGCTGCAAAGGATATCTTCCTCTTTTTTTCTTGCTTTTTTTTTTTTTTTTTTTTTTTTTTTTCTGAAGCAAACGCGATAAATTCGTTATTATCTTGTTTGCAGAAGTGGAAATATTTTCACGATTGTGAAATATTTTTACAAAAAAATTAGTCACTATTCTTTTTTCCTTTTTTTTCTCTTTCTTTTGTTCCTTTTTTCTTGACTTCAAAAAAAAAAAGTGCTTTACAAAAATTGGTTGAAAAAGAAAGTCATGTCAATATTAATTTTATAAATTTCTCGGGGGCTAGTTGTTGAGCATAATAATATTATCCTTTTGTAAGTTAAGAAATCTTCTATACCTAGCTATAAGAACGAAATGTTGATTGAATTTATTTGTTTTTGTGCAAACGGTTTTAATTGGTGAGAAAATGTTTGGGCGACAATATAATGTTGTTATTTTGACCAGGTTTTTCCTATACCAAGTGTTAAAATATATGGAAAAATAGAAAGAAAAACGCTCAGAGGAGATTCCAGTTAACTTATTTTATGATGAAAAACAACATGTACGTTCCTGCTACGATATCGGTATATCCAATATCGATATTTTCCTGGGGAATACCGATGTTTTTATCAGTTTTTTCCTTTATTTTTTCTTAGATTTTAATTAGTTTTTCTGCTAGAATTTCTAGGATATAATGAGATTAGAATATTACTTATCAATCAGTTATTGGTGGGAAATTAGAAATTGGAAAAATATCGATATTTCGTACTGCTAGACTTCTTACAAAAATAATAATAATGATAGGCCAATAGTAATTCAATAAAAGAATCCGGCTGTTTGTGGTGTACTGAGGGAACTACCAAGATGAAATAAACTATCATGAAGAATCAATTTTGGATTGAGTAAACCTGCAGAACTGAGGAAGATAACATCGAGGGTCAAATACACGATAGAGATGGTAAATATTAAAAATTTTTGTTTCGATATTCAAAAACTATCGACATTATAGATGGTTTTGATAGTTCCTCGTCTCCATTACTTTTGGTTAAACATACCATGGGCGTAACTGGTTTTTATTTCCACTAGAGCAAAGAAATTTTGTAGGTACCCTCACCAACTTTTGAAAATATAGCTTTGAAAATGAATGTCTGGATTTCACGTAGTCAACATAGGTTTAAAAAAACTCTAACGTAGTAGTCGCTCTGTCAGAAAAAATAGAAAATTGAGTGCTCAAAATTTTGTAATAAATCATAATTTATTGATGATTGTATTAAATTTTGTAATTGTTGACCAAAAATTACACTCTCTAAAACCATTACACCCGTTCAAAATCGAAACAAATATTGCCTTTATGGAGATACTGTTCGACTGATCTACACCAAAATTGTTAGCATATTATAAGAAGTTATATTGAATACTAGTTGTTAAACTGGTGTTGCTCAAATAGCAGTGTATGAATTTTCAAGATACCTAATCTGTGAAGGTTATGCAACTGTTTTGACATAATTTTTGTTTCTGCCATATTACTCCCACTCCCATAAAAATCCGCCACTACGAAACTTTCGTATTATCAATAGAAGACCAAGGGCTACATACTACCCTAACCCTGAGTACTGGAGGGTGGGTGGTTTTGGAGAAAAATGGGCACAGACAGACACTTTGCTACATAGGTGTATATTGATTGACTGATTTGTTTCCAGTTAGCTTCGTAGCTAAGTATTGGTCTAAAATTAATCATTTTATTCCTAAAATAAAAATAAAAAAGTACTGTCAGGACCGATTCGCATCAAAATCAACAATTTAGGTCCTTGGCTTAGAACTAAGGTGACTATCGAACATAAATTGAGACATGTATCATGGTAACAAGAAAATGGCTTATAGGTACGTAGGTATCATAAATATACCTATGTATTATGAATTTTAGTTTTTGGTGCAAAAATTTTACTTGGCATATAAATTTTGAAAGGAAAAATGCGCCAATCGTTTTATGGAATCAAATGTAATAAGTAGATTTCGTAGAAAACCTATTTAAAAATAATAACATCGTAGTTCGTAATGAGAAAATAATTTATCGGCATATCGCCCCAAACTCATCTCGATTTTATTTTTCTTTGGTTCTTACGTTTTGCTTCTGTTTTCCCCTTTTATCCAATTTTTTGGTGGGGAAAGAACACCAGCTTACCCAACTATTACTGCGCCCATGAAACATAAAAAAAAGCTAAAAACAAGTAATTTGGTTCGTCGAAGAGAAAAAAAAAAATTCAAAATTTGGAAAATTTTGCTAAATTATGAAGTGAATTATAGAGAAAAAATTATCAAAAAATAAAACTCGATATCGATAGTTGTCGATATTGTGCCACCTTCAATGTACGAACGATACTCGTGTGGTGAAAAGTACTCATTACTCATGAAGTAAGTAGTAATAATTTTTTCTCGAAGGGAAAATTTACAACAAGTCAGAAAGAACATTAAATTTCAGTGATGTATAGGATAACTGAACATTCATTTTTCAAAAAATCACATTATCACAGAAAAAATTGAAAAATTAACCGCACCGATTTAAATTTGAGGAAAGATAGCTCAAACAAAATATCTTTACAAATTGTTTAAATATTTTGACTCATTTAGAAATCAAAGCTGATAGACACTTTTCATTTTTTTCATGACAATAAATGCAAAGTTCTTCACCCTTTCAGAACTAATCTGTGGTACATTTTTATGAATTAAGTAATTCTTCATTATTTGAACGATTTTTGTACAATTTGCTTGACCTTCCAAATGATAAACAGAACGCTTAAACCACTGATAATGCGCCTAAATTTCCAAGTTCAAAATGATGATCAGTGTATTGTATTTTTCCCCGACAAGCTCTGCTATATCCTCAGATTGCCCTTTAAATAAATATATTAATTATTTTATTGATAAAATACATAAATAGATAGGTACCTACCTAAATAAAATAATAATATACATATATAAATACATAAATAAACAGATTTATTGCATATTGATTTTAATTTGCTAAAATATAGGGTGATGGGCATTATTTCAAGGGCAGCTAATAATGCTGATGACATCATAATTTTAGACTTGGAAATTTGGGGGTATTGTCAGTGGTTTAAGGGACATCCTGTTGATGTTTTAGGTGTATATTTATTGCATATTGATACGGATAAATTACATATGTTTTCCAGAAACATCAGTGTAGTGTATTTGACATGACCACAATTTATATTTGGATATTTCATGGTATTTATTTGTAATGATATATTTCTACTCATTAACACTCATATTCTTATATCATCGTACCAATAAACTGTCATCCCACGATAAACATAGTAAACAGAATGCAGATGCCACTCTGCAATGTCATTGCATAAGCCGATATAGCTCACTCACTCACCCATTCGTATTATTGTACTTGTCATATGAACCTGTAACCTTCAATGATCCGCCAAATTCAAAGAGAGGAAGTAATCGTCACCTTAAAAATATACTTAGTCTCTTTTAGAATTATCTCGAATCTTCTATTCAAACTAACTGGCATAATTAATGGAAGGATAATCAATCATCTTATTGGCACCATCTCTGGTAACCAATAACTGTTAAGGGGTTCAATAGACGAGTCCGTAACTGTTAGTATAATTTGTACTTTGTCACATTTGAATTTTTTTATTAAAGTCATTAAATGTTGATTGGAACTCAGTCTAATTGTTTTGAGTTAATCAATTAATCATAGGCAAAGGTGCTATCACAGTATTTATTTTGTTCTTTTTACGTTGAGAACACCTACATTATGTACTATGGCTTGCTGCGCTTGAGTTTTTTCTCTTTTTCCACTTTTCCTCTTTTCCTCATTTCCTCCTTTCCCATTTTCCATTTCCTCCATTTTCTCCCCTTCCACTTTCTTCCATTTCACCATTTCTCCTCCTTGATGACCACTCTGCTGAGGGGCGGTGACAAGGAGTGTCTAAAGAGGGTAATGACATCATAATTATAGACTGAGAAATTTTAAGGACATGTTGAAAGGTTTGAAGGTTGCCCTGGTGATGATCAGAGATTGGAAGGGGGTAAAAAAACCAACATATCTAGATTTAATGTTTCCACGTAGCGGAGATGTTGATATAATTGAAATTAACTTTTACCTTACCGTTTTTCTGTCGTAGATGGTGGTGATTCGGAAGGATACCACAGCAAAAGTAAGACGAAACGAGTAAGAACTACGTTCACGGAGGAACAGCTGCAAGTATTGCAGGCAAACTTTCAGATGGATTCGAATCCAGATGGTCAAGATTTGGAACGAATCGCTAGCATAACTGGACTCAGTAAACGGGTTACACAAGTGTGGTTTCAGAATTCCAGAGCTCGCCAAAAAAAGCATCATCTGCATTCGAATAAAATTAAAACCAGTAAGCTGCCATTTTTTGAGGCTTTCGTAAAGTTGTATTGTACATTAGGTGCCGGTACAAAATCGCTTCCTAATAAGCTTACGATTAGCGGATGCTGTTTGCGAATGTTCAATAAATGTGGTTATTTTGGCCGCCTATGTTACCACTAAGTTCGGTCTTGCGTATTCACCACTATGGCTACCCGTTTAAGGGGCCAACGAATTTTGTGGGACACTCAGTATTGGTATGCTGACCACTTGGAAGTAAAGTGGCACTGAAATTTGCGCTTTATTAATATTAAGGTAGGGAGTGGTGACAGCAATGCGCCTCATAGGATTGAGTATATTAGACTGTTTTATGCAGGCCTGGCTACAGGGGAAGAGGAGGGGGGATTCTCCAAGACCTGGGATTTTTAGGGACCCAGCATTATAAAAAAAAAAAAGAGAAAAATAAATAGATTTTCATGGAAAATCTGGCAGTTGGTAATAGGTATCTCGTAGGTACATACCTATCTATAACATATGAAAAATCAACTTTACGTGTAAGGGGTTTGTGTGTCTCACAGTGGTTAGTTACATCACTCTCCACCATCGTCACATTCTGGACCAAAAATGTTGATGTATTTGGTTTAGTTCTAAATAGTGTTTCACTATGTGATTGAAAAGTTCATGCTTGTTAGGCTATTAAAAAATTAATCTGGATTGGTTCAGCGTTTTGTACATTAAATGTTTATTCTTTAGACAAACTTCCTTTTTTAATCATTTTTTATGATGATTTCTAACATTATAGTGGTTTGTATTTACAGATTCGCAAATTGTCTCAGATATGTTAAGAAAAATAAGCTTAAATTTAATAAGGCATTTGCATAGAGCAGCTTGTACAAGCAAAACCAGATTGAAACTACTTCTAAAACTAGGTACCTACTCCGCTGAAAAATTATAAAAATTTCAGTCATACTGTACCTGCGTCCAATTATGCAGCAGGCCATCAATTAACGTTACTTAATTGTAATTTTATATTTGTAGCCTATGTATTACCTCTGTGACTCTTCATTTTAACTTTGGTTTGATTGGCTTCATTTCCACAGAATAATTTCAAAATATTATTCTATCCTGTATCATATCATGTACATTTTCTTCTCTACATACTTTTTGATGTGTAAACATCTTAGCACTTGGTCTATAGTAGGGGCTAAACAAGAATTACAATCATCAGATTCACAGAACTGTAACTCTTACAATCGTCTATCTCATTTGTATGTGATACATCACGGGTTTGTGTGGGGTTGTGTGCATGGGCAATGCATTACACACGCACACAACCACACTATTATTGCGCATATCAATCATTCATGAGTATGTTCTAGCGGAATTCACACATTTTTTTTTAAATCTCATTTTGTAAGTCTGGGTTAATTGAGTACAAAATTAATTTGTAATACTTGGTTTTCGTCAATGAGTAAACCTCCTCGTAGGTATATTTAGATAGCCTATCTGCTTATGCAAAATTCATTACTAGTTATCTGCTTTCCAAGTATTTTTTGCTGTTATCAACTTAAGTGTAGAACGCTTGTATTTTTCTTAATTCTATTTTTACTTAATTTTTTATTTATTTTATTATTAAATGATGTTTTTTATCTCTGCTTTTTCCAATTTCTTCGCAGAAGTATTTTTATTTTTAATGTGGTGGTGATGAGTTGAAGTAAGAATTCACAAATGTGCAACAATAACTCGGCCATGATTGTTAAATTGTTGAAGTCAGGGCCTATTCCGATATAATTCTTCCCCTTTAAATTGTTCCATTCAAGTTTTTTTGTCGAGTGGAAACATTAAAAAAACATTTTTTCCACTCCTGATATGTCTCGTTTTTTAGACAAGCAAATGGGTGGTTTGGATTGTCCGACAAAATTGCGGTAATTAATGTGTCAAAGTTCTCTAATTAATATAAAATATTTTTCAATTCATAATTCTCTATTTTACCGAAGCTGAAGTATATTTCTTTTGAGTAAGATATTGATATTATTTTTTTCTCGGTGACATATCCTTTTGTAGATTGGTTTAAGTATAAGTAAATTTACTAACATTATTTTTGCAACACTCAACCAAAAAACATATTTTTTAATTCCTCTTAAATGAACAAAAAGGAGCGAATTTCAGTACAATGTGACAAAACATTTTCGGGTGCATGCGCACTTTCGAGTTGACTTTTTTGCAAGCCTCTATCGCTTCTTTTCATAACTTGATCACTTTCTTGCACAGCTTGACTACTTTCTCAGTTTTTTGTTTTTTCTAAAGTAACATTATTAGTAGGTAAGTCAACTATTTGCTTCTAAAATAAAATCTTTGAGTAATATTTTTTCGCATTGGGAGAGGTGATAGATGTGTGGATATGTTTTTGTTAAAAAAATAAAATTATTAATTATTATTTGATTCTAAATATTTTTTTTTTGAGAATGTAGCAAAAAATAGTGTGTAACACGCATGTAAGGTAGGGATTGATACTCGCGTGATTTGTAGCACTTGTATCAAAATCACCTACTTTTTGCACTTGATCACAAATAACTATTTTGGAAAAGCTTCCAAATTTAACGAAAAATAAAAATCAGGTAAATATTTGAAATAAGTGTGATAGCGTTTCGATATGTGGGTGGTCAGAATTTGAAAGGTGTTAATATGAATAGAGACAACAAAAAAACCTAAATTTGATTTTCTTCTCAACTGAAGACTGAGTGTTTTGATTTCTACTTGGAACAAACAGAATAGTAGAAAATAATTATTCTCTTTTTCTCCTAATTATTGTAACATATTCTTATTACTTAACCTAGGTAGGTATTTTTTTTTTATCCATAGCTTTTTTTCACGCAGTTTTCAGCTTATAAAAGGTAGGCCTACTTATAATGATACCAATTGTCACAAATTACTAATGGTACTTTTTGTTTTAATCGCAGTAAACCATTCCAATGCTGGTGTATCCGAATCGAATAACTATTCCCGTCAAATTAATCTGCATTTGACATATTCGCTTCAACAACATCAACAACCTAAAACGAGTCCAATTTACATTCCTCAACACACCGGTAAGAATGAAATTACTTTTTTTTTTCATTTTCCCTTTTTTTTTTTTTGATGTGTAAACATCTTAGGGCTCGGTCAATACCTCTATGGTAGGAGCTAAATGAGAATTACAAATGTAACTCGTAAGTCTTACAGTGGTCTTACAATTGTAACTCTCCTTTATGCGTGCTACACACCAACACACCTACACAACGAGAATTACATTCAGATATTTTTATGTTTACACATCAATTCTTCATGAGTATAGCCCGGCGGAGTTCACACCTTTTAAAAAAATACATTGTAGGTATCTCTAATAAAACTGTTGCACTCGTATTACTGTGTAAATGTAGGAAAGTTTTCCTCTCCAAATCCTTCAAAATTTTTTTAGAAATCAAACAAAATCTGAGCGATTACCAATATTGTGCTGCTTTTTCCTACAGAAAAGAATAATAAACTCGCTTTTTATGGCCAATTACGTCCATTTTGCGATTCCTATATGAATTATCGTAATACTTTGTAATAAGAAAAATCATTTATGTTTGTCTTTGGTAAGAACATATGGTACTTACCAAAACTGAAAATTGGTTTCAAGTATGTTATGATCGACCAATTAAAACATTAAAGAAGAGAAATGAAATAGGCCTATATTTCCGTGTTTCGGTATCAATTTATTTAAAATAAACACAAATGTTTACCGAGTATAGGTATCTATACCTGTATATAAATTTACGTATAGCCCATTAAAGTAAGGTTTAGAAACGAAGTTTATAAGTAGGTATTAAAGGTTTTACGCTTCAAATGTAACGGGGGATGACTTTCGAATGTGTGATAAAGGTATTTCATCACGTACCTTGTAGCCCTGTGATTTCACCTGTGGAAAGAGGCTCAAACTTGTGATCACTTTTAGAAAATTTAAATTTTCTTCGATAAATAAAGCGTATGTATTTACCCACAGTGGAAATATTTTTATATATGAAACTAATGCGCATAATATTTGGAACAAAAAAGCTCCACGTAGTATATTTTTTTTTTATAAATACCATAAGGGCTGAGATACAGGGTGATAAAGAAATGTATTTTTTTCGATATCATGATAATCCTTTGCTGCTTTGTTTTTCGGAAGCTCAAAATGAATACCGCAGTCGTGAGAATGATGGAAAAACTTAGCATATTGCGATTTATAGACTACATCGTAATTTTCATGCTTGTATGTACATGCGTGTCACCATTAATAGAGATGAGCCATCAGAACCATCACGAGAAGCCTAAATATTTGAATAAATTAGTACTTACAATAGAACTACAATTTTTTTTTCACTTTTTTTCGGATTTTTTATTTCCATTATTGGGAACACCATGTATGCAGATGCAAGAAATAAGATATATAGACTATACACTTAGATGGAAAATCTTGATAGGTAAATATAATAATTTCGTTGGTCATCTTTACGTTCGTATTCATATTCGGATACCCAATAATGCGAAAATAATACGAATTATTATGATATTGAAAAAATACCCACCTTCACCACTCTTTAAGCCTATCACGTCTCCTAAATATATAGAGACTTTTTTTATTTCGAATCTTATGCAAACGTGTGTGTATTTAAAAAAAAAACAGTTTCGCTTTTATTGTATGCCCAACAATTTAGTTATTTGAAACATTAGAAGTGGTTACAAGTTTGAGCCCTCCCATCTTTGGTGGAAGCACGACGTAAAGAGGAGGAGTATTTTTATTACTCATATTTAGGAACACATCTCTACAATATTTCGGAAGAAAAACTTCTTTTTATTTGTACTTATCTCATTAATTCTTTTTCGTTTTACTGGTAGGCCTGCCTAGTTATTTATACATATTAGAAAAATTCAGAATACAGATTGTAACTCAAGCTAACAAATTACAACATACTGATTTTGAAAACATTTTAAGACTTCCTTTTTGTGTTCCTTGATGAGGTGGGATATAATATTTGAAATTTTGAGACTATTTAATTTTTTTAATTTTTTCTTTTTCAACAGTGACGTACCATTCCGATTGCTTTTGGGAATAAGTTATATGAAGGAGCTCTTTGAAGAAGATAGGTATGACGAAAATTTCGATACGGTGCTTCGAGTTTATCAAAATATAAAAATTTATTTCGAAAAAAAAGTTATTATTTTCGCGAAGCAAAATTAAAAAAAGCAAATACGTTATTTGTTTATAATTAAAGAAGAATATTGTTTAAAAATAAAATTAATCATTAGGTTCGTTCGATAATTAGATAAAAAAGTGGCACTTTTAACATTTTTTGAAAATTGGTTATAAATTGCGAAAAGATGGTTGGCTGAAGAGGCTATTTAATTTGCTGCGGTAGAATTATGAAAAAAAACTTTTATTCTTTAAGCATCCCAAATTTCCTAACTTCGCACAGTGAATAGGTTCTGATAAAAAGTTCTCTCCTAACGATAGGAGCTCTTTTACAAGTACCTACCTTATGCCTTCGTACTCGAAATAAGTTTATCAGAAATTAACTTTTAAATATACGATTTTATTGAGTGTAACGATTAAAACACTATGTCACGTGCAAACAAACGGTTGTCTGCCGTACTATATTGTCCTTCTCCAGGAGGGTTGTCCACTTTATTGGGAGAATCCCAACTTCATGTCAGTTTTAGTGGTGACAATTTCTCAAAATTTTTCGATCGATTTTAATCGATTTACCTAATCGAAAGGAGAATAATCGATCAGATCGATAATCGACTGTTAAAAAATCGAAAATCAATTTATCGATTTTAAATTTTGTTTTGTGAGAAAAGCATAAAGAACCAAAGTTAGAGCAAAATACCCACGAAGAAAGACCAGCCGATTTAATTTAGCAATATTAGCATGGTGATAGGTTATTATAAAATAAAATTGATGAATCAAGGACCTCGGATGACGAATAAAAAGACGTTTAAACTCAGTCAAGCTGTAGAAGTACACTATATTTTTTGTAAAACGAATATAACAATCTGTATGATAGTTTAACAAGCGATACAGAGTTAGACGAAGGTTCTGGATTTGGTACGATGATTCGATTGAATAAAGTTGAATGAGTGGGAAAGAAAGTGTTACCATGAATGAGAGAGTTTAAGAAAAGATTAAGTGTTGTTCATCAGTGTGGAGAGAAAAGGATTGGTATACCCAACAAAAATTGAGAAAAAATTGATTTTGCCAAAGTTGTCTGATCGATCAAAATTGATCGAAATTCTAAAAATTATAGATGTTGTGAACCAAGAGAGATTAAGAATTGTAATAAGAAATAATGATTTACACAAAGTAACGTCTCAGAAGCGTGTGTATTTACATCAATCATGTATGATGAGAGTCAGTAAATATTGAGTGAGATAAACGAAGATGTATAAAGATAAACGAGTGAGCAGTGGAAATGTGTTACAGTGTAGCCGCAGAGTAATAATACAAAAGTATGTTAAAGGATAGTCGAGTGTCTGTAGGAGAGAGTGGGAAGCAGGATTGGTGGTCGCAACAAAAATTGAAAAAAATTTATTTTTTCATGGTCTGATTTTATAGATTATCGATTTATTGAAAAAAAAAAATCCCACCACTAGTTAATTCTTCATTGCTTTTTGCTGATTTGAAAATTCTCAATGTTCTAGAACATAAAAAAAATATTTTCACAGTACTTGGAATATTCTTTTATCTATTTATGTGAAATACGCTTCCTGGAGAGCTATTCCATTAACAATTTACGCCATTTCAGCCATTACCTACACCTATTAAGCAAACTTCAACTTGGGGATCATTCTGTGTCAGATTTTTATGAGACTTTACACCACATAAAAGGAAGTATGAAGGGCATATATGGTTCAAACAACGTAAAATGTAATGTTTGTGAAATAGTTCCCTTGGAGGTAAATTCTGCATATAACCCTGTTTGCTCTCAGTGTCCCAGTTTTTTTTTTTTTTTAAAGATGCAACCTTGTTTTCTAGTGAGAATATCATCCGGTTATATATAACAAAAAGTCTAAATTCAATCTTCACTGAGCAATTTAACATTCAGGGAAAATATCACAGAAAACTGAACTGAGTTAATAAAACTATATAGGTAAAAAATTGTTAGTGGAATACCTTGTTGTGGGAAGATATTCTCATCAGAAGGTAATCAACAGATTCTGTGTGTTCTGCCATTTCATATTTAATATATGGGTAAGCCAAAACCTGGGCAAACACTAGGCAATTTTAGAGCAGTTTGGACGGTTTATATACGGGCTTATTTACACACACATTAATACACAAACGTAGCGAATATGTTTGTTCGTGTGAGCAGCCTGGTTGCGTCATCTCTTATAGTGATAAGAGATGATGGGCTAGTTCGGGTACGGATCGTGACATCATCACATTGTCAAGATTAGTCACGATTCGGTACTCATACAATACTTGCATGTATGTGCAAGTACTTAAGATCGAACGTACATTGTGTTATTATTGTTTAATGACATAGAGACAAATATTAGCTTGCCTTGCGGCGGCGACTGTTGTTGGGGGTCCAAGCCCCTAATCCTCATACCAGTGAGTCCCCACATTGTTCTATTTTAGATCAACTTTTTTGAGTTTTTCCTATTTGAACTTCGGAGAACTGACTCAGAATTAAAACTGTAGGTTCGAAATGAGAATTAACTTCTAACAAAACTGATCCCATACTAAAACTTTTCAGGGACGTCTTTTTTGCTAAATCGAACACAACTATTGCAATTAATTGGAAAGAAACTTTCGCTCAAAAATGTACCTACTGATAATTTGATGTAGTTAAGTATTTATTGAGGATCTTAGGTATTGAAATTCACAGGAAATTTTTATTCATTAAGGACGAATCTTTCTTGCAAATTTCAAGAACCTCGGTATCGTGGAACATTATTCCCACGTATGAAATAGGGAGGTTCTATGAGAAAGACTGAAATCAACATTAATTACTAAATTAAAAAGTTTATATTATGGAACTACGGAAAATGGCCTATAAATAACATAGTCACCCGAAATGATAATAATAAAAAAATGGATTATCATTATTCGGTATAGTTGATAAAAAAACTCAATTTCAATGGGAGAATCGAAGGTCACTGTGGTAACTAAGCAGTTTTCCTACATTTACACCCGACTCCTGAGCCACATTTTGTCTTTAATGACGTGAAATTTTTCTTTTTTCAAGTTCAGATCCCCAAATAAAATCATTCAAACATACTTCAGGAACTGCATTTGTCTGTTTCAGCATCCGAATCATCATCACTCGACGAACTGTCTCAAGATTCAATGCTAATGTGTCCAATGCGAGGCGAAGGCGTATGAAATTACATTTTTCTTGACCACCAAACAGGTCAATCGTTCATAATTCCAAAAACAAATTTACCGTCGTGGATGCGTCCAACTATTTAGTTAAATATAATGTTTGTGCTGTGATTTAAAATTAGTAAAAAAAAAAAAAATTAAATATATCTAAAAATATTAATACATAAATGAAAATAAATATTAATTAATTTACCTTCCCTCCTCCACTACCTACGTATAACACCTGTACATAATATCTATCCTACGCTGGATAGGTAATAAAATCAAAATTTGTGCCTGAATATGGAGAAAAAAATTATTATTTTGGAATAATAATTAATTTTACTGCACTAGCAGCGTTATGAATGCTTTCCATTTTGTGTTTCATCTATATATTGTTTGATTTTATTATAATTTTTTCTTTCCTTCTTGTGCAAGTCTGTTTTTAATGTTAACCATTATCATTAACGCTTTTTCCTGCTGAATTTTACGATAATTGTTATGATTTATTTAAAGTGCATATTTTAAGTGTTGAAAAATTTCATTGATTGTGAATAGTTTTAGCGCGCACAATAATGTATTTTCATTGATGTCTGTCTGTATACTTCTGTTTGTAATTTAGTATTAAAAAAAAAAGCGTTTATTTTTTACCAGCTGGAAAATTGTTGTCACGATGGTTAAAATCCGTAACTCGAAAAACCTATATATTATAAATATTTTTTATGGACCCCCAAAATGTAGGGCCCCCAAAAAAAATTTTCTAAAAATGACCGGTATTAACGGTTAAAATCTTCCAATAAAATCCTTCAAAAACACCAAACGAATATTGTCTCAGTGATATCGCCGAATATTGCGCAATAAGGTAAATTGTTTTAACTTTGTGTAAGTGTATTTGACTAACCCAATGTTTTTAGGCAGATACAACTTCCGGATAAGACGTTATACGATAAAAAAAAGTAAGTACCTACTAGGTAGATGAAAAATTCAAATGACGAACAGATAAATGACTTTCAGACTGTTAAAATACCGAACTTCAACGGCAAAGTTAAAGAAATTTTTCAGCAACTATGGAAGAACCGAATTTTATTTTACTGGTTGTCTGTCATAAAAATTTGATTATTGGACGCTATACTATCTCTTCAAGTGGCGAAAAGTCATCAACCGTTTTGGGACGTCAAAACATCCTCTTCATTGCCAGCAGTTCCAAGAAATAAAAATAAATAAGGTAAAGTTTACTAATTTATATACTCAGCATGGTGCTGAACGTAATCCTTTCCATGTTTGATGTTACCGATGGTCTTCAATATTTCAGGCAGGTAGGTATATGAATCTTAATCTGAAGGTGATGAAAAACCTTTCAGGATGCTATAGAGTTTAGATACTACTACTAAATTTTTCTGCCTGTTTTTGAAGAAACCAGATTGTATGTAGTAATTTTGACTGCTATGTACATCAGTTATGTATGTATGTCAATCTAGCTAAAACAATCCATCATCATCTGAAATGGTGATGTTGAAAAATTTCAAGTTTCAGATAATACTATTTTTCCGATTTGACTGTTAGACTTTTGTATTGCAGCCAAATCTTTGATCCACGTTCATCCACAAGATACCTACCCCAAACGAAAAGAGAATTTCATTTTGCCCATGGTCCTGGGTGCCGGAATTTATTTTTCATTCATTGTTTTTAATTATTGTATGCTTAGTAATTAACGTTAGTACCAATAATCTATTTTTTATTGTTTATAGTTGCCCTAAATTAACGGGGTTTAAGCTTTGACTATAGTATAGCGCTGCACCAGTAGAGAAAGATGATTTTTGGTTAGACATTCCGGCGCTAAATAGGCAACCAGAGCGTACTTTTTGACGTACTTTGCTCCGTGTTTATGTACGCTATTCTTGTGAATTTGAGGGCTATCTTTATCACATGTATTCTTAGTTGGTGAACTCAAACAAAATGTCGAAATTGAAAATTCGCAGAAGGTACGCTAGGGTTGCCTACTTTTTCGTCCGGATGTTTTGACGTTAAAAAGTAATATACCTATAGTCAAACGGTTCAAGTTATAATAATTTAACTTCGGGATAGAAGTAACTTTCATGCTTAAATGTAGAATTCTTTAAAAAGAATATCGAACAGGTGAAGATGGTCCAGACCGAATCTAGCAGAATCATTTTGTAAATGTAAAAAGTAATATAAGAAATTCATGTCATGTCAGTCGTTACCCACACCAGCCCCATCACCTTTAACTATATTATATTACAGTCTTATTCTTACTCGGGACTCTGGCTTTATGACATTGTGATTGGTTGATTTTACGTATTTTTTCATTTATGTAGTAACTTGAATTACGTAATTTTTATATTTGGTGTAGTGCCTTCCTGTAATCCGAATATCTGATGCAAAAGTTAGCAGTTCAAATTCTAATGTCAGACCATTTTTTTTTTTCCCATGTGTTTATTTTTATGACGTTTTTGAGGGTGTTTATACATGTTAATTAGCTGCGGGTTATAGAATCAACTTCACGTGAGAAAGAAAAAAAAAAGACAAATCACAACATTGTAAGCCGAAGTGCCGAGTGAGATTTAGACGCTTGTTTATATTACTAAGTAGCTATGCACTGCTTTACATGATAAACAGCGTGACATACAAGTGTCTCTGGCCAGCTTACTGGAAATGTTTTTATTTGCGTTATATGTGTTCTTTACAGTTGTATACTATAGCTATAGAGTACTGAAAACTGAAGCTCTAAGAAGTTGCTCCATGACTGAAAGGGTTAAGACCGGTGTTGGGTGTGGGAATTCCCAATTCCCATTTGCAGGAATAATTCCTGGGAATTTTCCTTTTTGTATTTTTTGGGATTTTTGTGCATAAATGAAGACTATGCTGGCATATTATGCAACATATTCGAAGACATGTTGTAATTTGATAAAAATTGCCTAATTAGCACAAGTATTAAGACATAAAATACATTGCATTGGTATTCAAATATGTTCTCTTTTGCAGTGCATTGATGACCAAATATTCTCTTTTACAATGCATCGGTACCAAAATACCATTAAATCATTGCTGAAATCCATAGGAGGACAGAATTTTTGTTTTCCAATTTACTCAAGTTCTACTTGAAGGAAATCAACCAGGTTAGTCAAAATATGAAGTATGAGGGTGTTGTATCTATTTTCACCAAGAATTCTCAATGGGATTCCCATCCCCTCAAAAATCAGTGGGAATTCCAAGCCAAAAATGTTGTTCCTGGGAATTGCCTAACACTTGTTAAGACATAACTCGTGGATAGATGTGCCTTGTTTGAGCCCTCGCTTCTGCTATATTTTTATGGTTTTTGCAATAAGTGAGAAAACCCTATTAAAATTACCATTATTTTTCTTCTTTTTCCTTCAACCAGTTCTATGTTTTGTTTTTCATCTGTGAAGCTAGTGGTGCACTAATCCATTAATCAACTTATCAATTTTCTGCTAATCAATTTATTTTTACAAAATTAATCGATTAATCGAATAACATTCAGGCTTAGGCAAGTATCATAAAATTTTTATAAAAGAAATAAATAAAATAGATGAGGAAAATTATACTTATTGGCTGTTTCAGAAGAAACGTTTTCAATTCTACCTTATGATTAATGATTGTTGAAAAAAATAAAGTTTGCAAGTTGATGTAAAAAATATATAAAAAACTGGTAAAATCGATTGTTTGAAATAATCAATTTATTGAACTTCATCTCTAGTAGACACAATTGTTGTTCTACACTCCACCTACACTCGCTTACTAACCCTTAGCGTAACTACTTTTAATAACGCGAACTAACAATATTCAGGTTGTGCGAACAAACAGGACTTTTTTTCATTCGTTCACCCGAGAACATTGATACTCATTTCCCACTCAAACTTTGATCTTGTAATGGAGGGAGATTGTTCATCTTCCTCAAACTTGTATATTGTGATCTTCAAACGCCATCATCCGCTAAAAATCATCATCAAAATTTCGTCAATCAAGTGTTGCTGATTTAACCGATCTATATGCTGCCAAGGCTTAAATTTTCTGAGGACGATATGAGATTAATCCGAGTACTGACACACGGGAAAACGCCAATTACTCACGAACTCAACTGGAAAATATTCAACGGAATTCCGCAGATTACGGGTAATGTAATTTTCGATACTTTCAAATTATATATTTCATTTACTATTGCGGAAAACGAAGGGATATATTCAGTGATTTTGCGGGATATTGAGCGACATTAGTAAAATAAAAAGATTTTTTTAAGTACTTTTTTTCCTTCAATTTCCAAAATGCTTAATTTCAAGAACCCCTTTTAGTTCGGTAAAAATCAAGTGAAAAATTCACAGGACGATTAAGCTTAAAAATCAGTTCGAATAAAGCAGGTTACGAATGATAAGGTTTTGGAAACAAATTGCTAATTGCACATCAAACTGTGAAGGAACAATAAAAATTAAAGAAAAAGATTATAAAAAATTATTAAATATTTTTGAAAACGAAAAAATAACAGACGTAAGAATTAATTTAATTGAATTTCCATTCTGGAAAACATTTTCAGGAGAAATAGTTTTGGAAACTTTCTCAGTAAATGTTAGTGGAATAATTCATTATAAAAGAGGTATCGAAGTCGCAAAATTTGTAGAAATCTCAAAAAATATTTTCAGTATTCAAGCTTTGGACTCAATAGAATCTTTCAGAATTTTTCTTGAAAATTTTGAGAGAGAAAATCCTCTTTAAAAATACGTAAAATTACGAAAATTAAAACTTATAATTTAATACTAACAAGAAAAATACTTTCATAATTGAAAAACTTCATAATTTAACAAGTTATTGTCACAAAAAGAAAAAATCCTTTGTCATATTAGACAGGTTAACTTGTGAACTTTTATGTATCAAAATTCTTTAGTTCAAAATACTAATGCACAAACTTGAAAATTTTTTACAATAAAATATTATAGATAGCTTTCCAAAATATTTTTCAATAGATCCTTTGTTATATACATTTACAAAGATTCAAAACCAAACAAGATTTATTCAAGTTCATTTTTGAAATATATTCTCAGTTGGAATATTTTTATCTTTTCTTCTCTCTTTTCATATTTTAAAATACAATATACATACGAATAATATTACAAAAATTAATAATTTAAATAAAAAAAAAGTAAAAAAAATAATTATTAATTAAAAATAAAAAAAATTTTTTCCAAAGAATAAAATAAATTTCTTTTGGAATTAATTTTTTGAAAATAAATTTTATTATTTCATTTCAAAGTTGAGTTATCAGAACTAAGCACATTACCAAGTACTCTAGAAAGCATGAATACAGCAAGTGAAAGAACCACTACTCCATCCCCTCAAGGAGGATCAGGCTCTGGGAGTACACACCCTCAAATACATTATGTTATGCCAGCTGATGAAACCATACGTCCGATACAAGGTCCAAGTGGGAAAATATTTGATGGCAAATATTACTCGGACTGGAAACGTATGATTATAGCGTTAATAAGGGTTTTGGGATATTGGGATGTTTTTGGCCCACACCCTGAACTAAAAATTTATATCAAAAATATGAACAATTTGCAATACAGACCATCTTCGAACTCTGCTAAAGCATATTTTAAAAAACAGGAATGTGCAAAAGCATTTATCATGGAACGCATGACATATAATGTATCGAAACAAATTAGAGAAAGTAAAACAGTGGATCAAATTTTTGAAAAATTGGATATAACTTATGGTTCTAAAACTAAAATAGTTTGCAAATATGGCCAAATCAAAATGGACCGTCTTTTGCTTTACACCAGGCAGAAATATAAGAGGTTTTTTAAATAAATGGGATATTTTAGTAACAGAAGTTTGTGATGCAGGGAAAGAAGTATCTGAGGAAGAGGAGTTAGAAAATCTTCAATTGGCATTAGGATACGAACCAACTATTGCAAAAATGCAATTTGATAACCTCCCTGAAAATAGAAAAAATCTAGAAGTATTCAAACAAATATTAAAAGAAGACGGTGATCAAAAAATGAGAGATAAACAAATTAAATTACAATACCAATCGTCTAATAAAAAATTCGATAATAATGGGAATAAATTTAGAAATAATAATACAAATTACAATAATAATAAAGATAATAAATGGAATAGAAATAATAATTATAGATGAAATAATAACACAAATGAAAATAATAATGGTAATAATAATAATAATTATAAAAATAATAATCCAAGAAATGAAAATAATAATTATAATAATCAAAATAATTATAACAAAAACCAAAATAATAACAGAAATAATAATGTGGAATACCTTGTCGTGAGAGATATTCTCACCAGAAGGAAATTCTACAGAATTTAAGCGTGTTCAGCCACTTCATACAAATGTATGGGCAAGCCAAAACCAAACCGAACACTGGCGATTTTAGAGCCGGTTCTATGAGTTTTTATACCAGTTTTGGCGGGTGCACACAAACACACGTACGTAGTAAAATACGTACGTTGTTTAAGTACGGCCAGGTCGCATCATCCCCTACTATCGTAGGTGACGGCTGGCCGGTTCGTGTACGAATCGTGACATTGATTGATGGATGACGTCACGATTCGTACTCGTATATTATCTGCAAGTATTCGCAGGTAATTACGATCGAACGTAATTCTGTGTGTTCGTTTAACGTCGCAAGGACGATAAGTTGCCTGCCCTATGGGGCGGCGACTGTCGTCGAGGGGTCCGAGCCCCTACACCTCATACCGATGAGTCCCCACAGCTACTCCCCCCCAGTTTTTGCGCTGCAAAGACGATCAAAATTGCGCAAGGCCTGGGGGACGTGCGGGTTTACTTTCGCCTCTGATCGGCCTCCCATTTCGCCAGAGCACTGCCCACCGCGGCCCCAACGCACTCGTAGGATTCCCTACGGGCGTTTGCTCGGGCCAGGTAGTTCGTCCGGCTGGTTTCACCCCTATGCCTCGGTTTCGCGTTTTTCGCGTGGGCGTAGGGATGTCGACGGGAGTGAGGGGGCAGCGGACGTCTGAATATTGGCTTTCTGTGCATCGGGGAGTTTGTGTTCCCCGATGTCCAGGTGGCCATCTTAGCCCGTTCATTCGCGGCCCTCTCTGCCGTAAATAGGAATCTCATTTCCTCCTTTTTCTCCTCGGGTTTCGGCTCCGGCTTCGGGGGTTCCGGAGTCGGAGTCGTCTCCTTCGGGGATCGGGGAGGTGAGATGACCGGAGGTAGCGGAGTCGTCATTTCCGCCAGGACGTCATCAACCGGAGGAGCCGTGTCCATCAATAGCTCCTCCTCTATCCTATCCAGCTCCGTTTTCGTTTTGGTCATCTGCTGAGTTTTTGCTTTCTCAGCAGATGTCTTGGCGAAGTGGAAGCTGGCGGACATCGGGATAGGTATTCGTGACATGGAATATCGAATGGGTTGTTATTAGGAGAAGGCACCAAAAATAGCTCAAGAAACGACCAAGTAAATCGGTGGTTCTGAAACGGATGTTTTTACCTCATTTTTCGATTTACCTTTACAGTTATTTTTCTTTATTTTCGGATCTTCTTATCTATACGTAGAGGGGATAGCGCTTAAAATTCTCGGCCGTATACAAGTTTTCCGGTTAAGTTCTGATCGGTTTAAGCAGAGTTATGCCTGAAATAAACTCAGTGAATATTATTTTTCGAATTTTAAGTACAAAGGAATCTCCGTTTGTGACGTCACGTCGTAGAGATTATCTTTGCGGTTAACGGTACTCGCACGTTGCAATGTTTTGTTTCCGTATTGCACGTGGATTTGTTTATTCCTGTCTTCTTCTTTTTGTTGGCATTCCTCGTTTGCTTATCTCCGGAGTTTCTTTGTCTCACGGAGTTCCGATATTTCCCGTATGTTTTTAGCGGGTTTCGACTTTTACTACGGATATTACTTTTCGGGAGTAAATTTTTATTTTCGTCGCATTAACCTCTCGGACGTGCGAGAAGGATGTGAATTTTTGCATTTTTTAGTACCTGGAGGTCTACCTCTTTTACGTGGGTGTAAGGGGGCCTCAGGATCAAATGTTTTAGTGATCACATCGTCCGAAAATTTCACTGTTTTCTTGAGTTTTTCTTTATGTGAGGTGTTTTTCTCACTTTTTTCGACGAATTCTTCCGTTTTTGTTTCGGAATTCGTCTGTATATTTTCTGGGTTCTCCTGTTGTACCCTCTTTATTCTTTTGTCGTCACTTACCAAGTACGCAGGCTTCAATCTGTCGATTGAAATTGTTCTTGGTTCGCCTGCGATGAGTATCACAAAGTTTTTCTCATCTCGTGACACTACTTTGTAAGGACCGGCGTATGGTTTCTCCAGCGCAGATCTCATTTTTTCGTCTCTAACAAATACGTGTGACGTATTAGCCAAGTGTTTCGAGACGTAAATCTTGGGCTGGCCATGACGAGCTGCCTGATTTAGGAAATTGTTGGCATCATTTCTTATATTTTGTACCATTATTTCGGGGCTAACTTCTTTCGATTTTGTGAAGAAGTCCCCTGGAAGGCGTAGCTCTTCGCCGAACGCTAATTGCGCTGCAGAGTGACCTGTATCAGTTTGCAGGGCGGATCGAAGGCCTAGGAGGATGGTAGGGAGTACTTCTACCCATCTCTTTGTATCATGTGACATGATGGAGGCTTTGAGAGCTCTATGCCATCTCTCTATTTTGCCATTGGCTTGAGGATGGTAAGCTGTGGTATGACTGTGTTGAACACCAAGCTTATTTGCCAGCTCTTTAAAGAGCGAGCTCTCGAATTGGCGACCTTGGTCTGTGATTATGACTTCTGGTACGCCATACCTCGCAATCCAGGTATCGTATAACCTTGCAGCTACTGTTGGAGCTGACATCTCGTGAAGAGGGATTGCTTCCGGCCATCGTGTTGCCCTATCTATTATCGTCAACAGGTATCTGTGTCCTTGGGATGGTGGCAATGGGCCTACCAGATCCATATGAACCGTTTTAAACCGCTGTGTTTGCTTGAATGATTTGAGGGGCGAGCGAGTGTGTCTTCCTACTTTGGATTCTTGACAGTTCAGGCAACTGCGAGCCCATTTGTTGCAGTCAGACTTCATTCGTGGCCATACAAATCTTTCTGAAATTAGTTTAGCACTACATTTTGGCCCAGCATGTGACAGATTATGTACACTGTTGAAAGCCAACCTGCGATATTTTACCGGTAGAAATGGCCTGTTCTTACCTGTACTGATGTCACATGTTAATAAAACATCAGTACCGGGAATTTTTCGCTGTCTCAATTTGAGGGTAGTATCATCGTTCGATAACAGCCCCTGCAATTCTGCATCCTTAAGCTGTGCTTTAGCTATTTCAGCATAAGGCAATTGGACAGGAACCGAGATAGCTTCGATCCTACTCAAGGCATCAGCTGGAGTGTTAAGTTCTCCACTTATATACTGAATGTCGGTAGTCAGTTGACCAATATAGTCTAACTGTCGTGCTCTTCTCGGAGATGCCGGTTCTGCTTTTTGTGTGAAGGCATATGTTAGGGGTTTATGGTCAGTATACACAGAAAAACATCTACCCTCTAACTGGTGCCTGAAATGCTTCAACGCAGCAAAAATTCCGAGCAATTCCCTATCGTATGTGCTGTAATTCTTTTCTGTTTTTGAGAGCTTCCTTGAGAAGAAAGCTAGCGGTAATTTGATGTTGTTCGAGTCCAGTTGGTACAATGTTGCACCAATAGCAAAATCCGATGCATCGGTACTTACGCATAACGGCAGACTTTCGTCTGGATGAGCCAACAGAGTTGCATTTGCCAGTGTTTCTTTGATATTTTTAAAGGCCTGTTCGGCTTCTTCGTTCCATTCGAGTGGAGTTTTATCTTTCTTTTTACTTGTCTTTATTAGTGCAAACAGCTTACTTTGTTCGGCTGCTGCATTCTTCATGCAACGTCTGTAGAAATTCACCATCCCCAAGAAACGCCTAAGTTCTGCGACATTTGAGGGTTTCGGGAAGTTCAATATTGGCTCTACCTTGGTCTTCAAGGGGGAAATGCCTTCGGTCGAGACTTTGTAGCCGAGGAAGTCAATTTCGGTCTGTGCATATAAGCTTTTGCCTACGTTGATAGTGAGTCCGGCTGCGTGTATACGCTGTACCACGGCTCTCACATTCTCCTCGTGCTGATGCTCACCGCCTTCTGAGCAAATGCAGATATCATCCAGGTATGCATATGCAAACGGCAATTCCCTAAACAGTCCGTTGATAAATCGTTGGAAAGTTTGTGCTGAGTTGCGTAGTCCAAACGGCATTCGAAGGTATTCGAATAATCCAAAGGGGGTTATAACCGCTGTCTTTGGAACGTCCTGGTCGGCCATAGGAATTTGGTGGAATGCCCAGTTGATGTCTATTTTTGTGAACATCGTTTTACCCTTCATATTCGCGTTAAAGTCCATTATGTTGGGGACTGGGTAGCGATCAGGAACTGTTATGGCATTTAAGGCCCTGTAGTCGCCAACAATTCGCCACTCTCCACTTGCTTTCTTTGTCATGTGGATAGGAGAGCTCCATGAGCTTTTTGAGGGGCGACATACGCCCTCCTCAATAATGCGATGGAAGTACTCTCGTGCCGCTTTGAGTTTGTCGGGTAATAACCGTCGTGCTCTAGCATGGCAAGGCTGTCCTTTGGTTTCTATGTAGTGAACCGTGTCGTGTTTGTACGTAGGATGCCTGCGAATTGAGGGTTGTGTGACTCCAGGATAGTCTGACAGGATCCGTAAGAGTTGTCCGTCGACTTTGGTACAGCTGGATATGTTTGTGTCCAGTCTGTATGCTAGCGTTTTGCCTTCCACACTTTTGTTTTCACTATTGATCAATTTGCCGTGTTTGAGGTCAATGATCAGGCCATAGTGTGCGAGAAAATCTGCACCCAGGATCGGGTTTGGAACGTCTGCAACCGTGAAGGACCACGTCATATTTTTGCTGAGTCCGATGTCGACTTTGCTTGTTTCAAGTCCGTATGCTGGAAGGTTTTGACCATTCACAGTACGGAGATAGTATTTCGGAGGGAGTACTTTTTGGGTTCTATTTACTGGCAATATGCTCAGGTCTGCTCCCGAGTCAATTAAGTAACGTCTCCTGTTTGTCCTGTCCTTGATGAACAGGCGGCGTGAGTATTTTTCCGAGGGGTCTTCGGCCGCACAGATGGCCCCTCGTTCTAGTTTGACGCTTCCTTGTTAAAGGTTTTACCCCACCATCTGCACCTATTGTTGCATTTGGTGGCCTCAGCGCCAAACCTATTGTGAAAGAAGCAACTCTTATCATCCCAATTTCGAGACTGGGTTTTGGGAGATGATGTTCTAGGGGGAGTTGAACTCTGACCCCTGTTTCCGGAACTAGATCTGCGGTCTCTTGACCGGGACTGACGTCCTCTGCTGCTATTGCTATTGTTGTTGCCTCTGCTTTTCGATCTTTGTCGCCAGCTGCTGTTGGGCTTCGTCGAGCTTTGGCTTTTGTTCCTCTTTACTTCTTCGGTCAACTGAGCTATTTGAGCTCTAAGTTGAGCGAGTTCCCCAGTCTCTGCAGATACTGCACTGACCACCGGCTTTGACCTTGTGTATTCGAGCGCATTATCTGCTGATTTCGCAAGGAAGTCAAGATCCGCGGATGTATTGATTACCGTGGAACCAACGGCGGCTAGGCACTGCACAACACTTTGTGGAAGTTGCTTGCAGAACTGATTGCCTATGACAGAAGGGGCTACGATATTGTCCGCCTTCTGTCTTAACTTCGCCATGAAGATTGAGGGTTTGTCGTCCCCCATCTTCATACCACCCATCACATCGTCTATTATTTCATTTTTCGTTTTTCCAAATACTTTCTTTATTTTCTTGACGAACCAGGCATACTTGTCCTCTTCTGTCGAAGGGCATTCCATGACGTCCGGAATGTGGCGGATTATCTGTGGAGGCATGCCTCCACAGATGTGTGTATACCGCTGGTTCAGTGTTATGTTCTCTGTTCTGAACCTGCCTTCCAATAGTGTCAACCATAATTCTACCTCATTCGGTAGAAATTCCGGGATATCTATCCTTCGTCTATAGAGATTAGGGTTCTGTCCTGGTTGCATTTGCAAGAGTTGCAAGATTTGGGCCAGAACTTCGGGTGTCAGCTGTGGCTGACTACTACCTCCCTGTGATGGTTGTGGGTTTTCAGTTGGTGGTGGAACCATTGCTATGTCTTTTTGTTGACAAGCGTATTCCACAGTACTTCTGCCTTCCTTGCTGGTCGAAAACACTGGCTCCTGTGTTTGTAGGACAGGTGTTTTCGGGTCGGAACTTTGGCTTAAAGTCCGACCACTTCTCAACGTTCTAACTGCAAGATCTTCTTTATTTATTGCAGTTCCCAGTCGTGCTAATTCTGGGTGTTGATGGCCTTCTTCTATGTTTGCTAAATTCAAGGAGTGTCGAGTCGAAGTTGGGGGAGTTGGGGGATGAGTCCAACCTTCTTCCTCCAGGTCTACTGTCTTGTTTCTCTTTATTTATTTATTTTAAAGAGAGGGGTATAAATTCCCACTTCAGCAGACTCTTACTTCGACGACCAAAAGGTGTCTTAGTCTGGGTAAAAAAATATTTTTTAATTTGCCGAGCAAGCGAGAATCTCGCCAGCGCTACTGCGCCAAGTTGAAATAGCGCCGAAGCGCCTAAGACTCCTCACGACGTGGCCGAAATCACGTCGAGGTCACCACTGTGGAATACCTTGTCGTGAGAGATATTCTCACCAGAAGGAAATTCTACAGAATTTAAGCGTGTTCAGCCACTTCATACAAATGTATGGGCAAGCCAAAACCAAACCGAACACTGGCGATTTTAGAGCCGGTTCTATGAGTTTTTATACCGGTTTTGGCGGGTGCACACAAACACACGTACGTAGTAAAATACGTACGTTGTTTAAGTACGGCCAGGTCGCATCATCCCCTACTATCGTAGGTGACGGCTGGCCGGTTCGTGTACGAATCGTGACATTGATTGATGGATGACGTCACGATTCGTACTCGTATATTATCTGCAAGTATTCGCAGGTAATTACGATCGAACGTAATTCTGTGTGTTCGTTTAACGTCGCAAGGACGATAAGTTGCCTGCCCTATGGGGCGGCGACTGTCGTCGAGGGGTCCGAGCCCCTACACCTCATACCGATGAGTCCCCACAATAATCAATCGCCTAGAAAAAATAATAAAGAAGAAAGATGTTTCATATGTAAACAAAGAGGGCATTACAAAAATAAATACCCTGATTATAAACCCGAAAATAAAGAACAAAATAAAGAAAAATCAAAAAATAAAGACAAAAAAGAAGAAGAAAGACCAATAAAATTATCATATATGGTCAAAAAATACAACAATAATGAAGATTGGCTTTTAAAAAAATTAATTAAAGATAATACAAAAAATGAAAATTACATACAACTAAAAAAAAAAGGTTACTTGATGGGGGGGGGGGGGCGGAAGTCCATCTCACATCAAACATTGAAAAATTAATTAATGTAACAAAATTTAAAATATCTGTAAAATTACAATGTGCTCTTAAAGATACATATTTATATGCTACACATATGGGAAATATGAGAATATTAGTGGAAAACAAAAATAAAACTCAAACAGAAATTGAATTATTAGAAGTCCATTATGTACCTGATCTGTCATTAGATATTATGTCTGGAATTAAAGTAACAGAATCTGGAATATTACATATGGACCACGGAAAAGAAAAAATACAAACATATTTTATAGAAACTGGAGGCATTTTATTTACATCTTAAAAAATTGATGGTGTCTTCCAAGTAAATTATGATTATATAAATATACCAAAAAATGATGACAAATCTGATTCCTTTTCTGTCGAATTAGAAATAGAATAAGAGGAAGAAGAACCCATTAATAATAATAATAATTTAGAAGAAAGTAACGAAAATAATAATACTATAATAGAAAATAATAATAATGAGGATAATAATAATAATAATAATAATAAAAATATTTCAGACAATTCATTAGAAATAATTCAAAACAACACAAATCACAAAAAAAAAAAATGATTTGGCATAGACGATTAGGCCATTTAAATGGAAAATATATGAGATATTTACATAAAGTCACATTAGGAATTCCGAAAACAATTAATTTTAAAGACGATGATTTCATTAATTGTGAAATTTGTAAAATGGCTAATAGCCAGCGTTTAGGTCATAATAATGTCAGAAATAAACCCCAAAGAAGACTAGAAATTATATCCTCCGATATTATGGGACCCTTCACACCCACAATAGATAATCAGAAATATATATTGTCATATAGCAAATACACCTTCGTGAAACCAATATCAAATAAAAGTCAGGTATTCACAGAATTTAAAAATATTTTTTTTTTCAATGAAGAATAAATTCCCCGAAACACCAATAAGTCAAATAAGGTGCGATAACGCTAAAGAATATACCGATCAAAAATTAGTAAAATTTTGTGAAGACAATGGAGTACAAATAGAAAATGTGGTTCCTTATTCACCACAATTAAATGGAATTGCTGTACGTCAAAATCAAACTTTGATGAAAAGAGTAAGAAGTTTACTAATTGATGGTTATCTAGATATTAAGTATTGGGCACATGCAATAGCTACAGCTGCATAAATGCTTGATAAATAGATCACCAACAAGAGTAAATTCAGAGTACAAAACTCCATACAAAATTTTTTTTGGAAAAAAACCTAATCTGGATAATTTAAAAATTTTTGGATCATTAGTTTATAGACATATTCCACTCGAAGTCCGACAATAGAATGCGACTAAATCAAAAAATAAAAATGAACAAAGAATAGACCCAAAATTTGCACCAAGGGGAGAAAAGGGAATACTTATGGGTTATACCACTACAGGACATTGCATTAGAGATCCCTTTTCAAATAAATTTAATATATCTTGTGATGCTAAGTTTGACGAAAATAAAAATATATTAAACTTAAAAAATTGTGAACAAGAACTGGTACTCAAACCAGAAAATTTTGTAAAAAATTTAGTTAACATAAATACTTTCAACATCACAAAAACTATAGATAATAGGTGGATTGAAGACTGTATACCAACATGCTATAAAGATGTCAAAAACAACCCATTTAGAGAAGAATGGATGAAAGCTATTGAGGATGAATTTATTTCTCTGGGGGAAATGGACGTTTGGGAAGAAGTAGATTACGATAAATCATTGAAAACCATCGACACAAGATGGGTTTTTGTAACAAAACCAAATGATGAAGGATACCACCAACCAAAAGCAAGATTAGTTGCTAGAGGCTTTAAGGATAGAACTGAATATGATTTAGGACAAGCATTCGCCCCTGTTATTCCAATTTGGTTAGTAAGATGGTTCCTATCGATAGTCAATAAATATGACTTAGAAATGGTTCAATATGATGTAAAAACGGCGTATCTAAATTCCCCTGCAATTGTCACCATATATTTAAAGCCCCCAGAAGGTTTACTAATGGAAAGTAATAAATTATTGAGACTTAAAAAATCTATCTATGGCCTAAAAACATCGTCTAAATCGTGGTATAATTTAATAAATGAATATATTTTAAAAATGAACTTTGAAAGATCTAAAACAGATAAATGTTTATATTTAAAAAAATCAAATGCAAAAATAATTTTTATGATCACATATGTTGATGACATATTAATAGCATCAAACACCCCTGAATGGATTAAAAATGTAAATGATTAATTTCAAAAAAGATTTACCATGAAAATAATTAATAACCCAAGATTTTATTTAGGATTTGAGATCATAAGAGATAGGAAAGAAAATACAATAACGTTAATACAATCAAGATATATAGAAAAAATATTAAAAAAATATAATCAGAACGAATCAAACTTCATAAATACGCTTATAGAAACATCCCTAAAAATTGAAGAAGATGAAAACTGCACAGACGATTCTGAATATCGTTCAATGATTGGAGCCCTGTTATATCTGGCTAGAATAACAAGACCCGATATTTCATTTGCAGTTAATTTTTTCTCACAATTCCAAACAAAATCAAACTCTAAATTAAAAAATCAGGTGAGACGGATATTCAAATATGTGAACACAACAAAAGAATTTTCGATTAAATTCACATCAGATAGTAAAGGCGTATACTCTTTCTTAGATGCATCTTATGCCCCAGATGTAAAAGACCATGAATAAAAATATCAAATTTAAATTTGGGAAAGTCTATATCGGGATTTTTAATATATTTAAATGGGGATTTGATCAACTGGAATGTAAGAAGACAAACAATTGTTGCCACAAGCTCAACTGCTGCTGAAATAATTGCAGTGTTCGATGCTTTAGACGATATACAAGTCACCTTTCTATTACAAAAAGAAATATTCCAAGAAAATGACCCAGTCAGAATTTTCGAAGATAATATATCAGCTCTTAGAATAATGTCGGGAGGAGCCCAAAAACGAGCAAGAGCCTTAATGATAAAATGTTATGCCATTACACAGTCTGTAGAGGATAAAGAAATTGAATTCAAAACTGTTGGTACGAATTCACAATTAGCAGACATGCTAACTAAAAGTCTCGATAAACAGAAATTTAGAAACTTAGTCGACAAAATATTAACAACATCAAATCTCTCACAATAAAATTCATCAAATTCATAATAATTATATGGGAAAATTGTTTATTTTGAAAGGGGAAGGAATACAAATATTCGAAGCTAATAATATGTCAATCCACAAATTACTGAATATAATAACCTTTTTTTTTTTTTTTCAGCATAGTACATGAAAATATAATGTTCGAGAAAAAGAAAAGAAAAAATCACATGTTCAAACAAAATTAATAATATATTATATCCTTTAGGCCAAAAAATACTTGTTGAAACAAAATTTATTTTCGTGTAGGTATTCATTGTCATCTCTGCAAATTCAACTTTCGAATGAACAGAAATTTGAATATAAATCAACGACATGATTTCACACGTTTAGTTGATATTAGTTTATCACATTTTCAAAACTTTTCTCAAAAAGCATGAAAGATCGAAAAAATATCCGAATCAAAACCATTACCGCAATACAGTGTGTCGATAAATAATTTCGAAAATACATCGAAATATATTATGTTACAATCTAGTCATTATTCATCATTTATTTAATTTTATGTAATTTATTTTGTTTATTTTGTTTGGGAAATGAACATTAATATGTAATAATATAATACTTCAAAATTAATTTATATAATATTCGTTCTCGCGATAAATCATGTTTGCTCGTTTAGTTGGACTGTGGGGTGGTGTTGCTCTGCACTCCACCTACACTCGCTCACTAACATGTAGCGCAACTACTCTCGATAGCGTATACTAACAATATTCAGGTTGTGCGAACAAACACGACTTTGTGAACGACACAGTCGTACACGATACAATAACGATATCGCTTAACAATATCGTTATCTCACTGACGTCACAGACCACATCAATGACGTCAGTAAAACAGACCAATTACAACGTTATCAATTTACACACACAGACAAGACAAAAAGTTCGTTAGAAAGAATTACGGACGACGTTATATGGTAAATGGCGACGAGCGTGAACAGAACCACGCTCTCCTTATTATTGATCTCACTACATGGTAGCACAGCAAATATCGGTCCTCGAAGTAAAAATAAGTTGTTTTTTATAATTAGTCGTGTCTTTTTTCTTCTATTAGTGCAAACTCTCATTTTAATTACAACAAACTAGTGTTACACATTAAACAAAGGAAACGCATGTCCACAACAAATGCCACAGAACAAAACAAACGTAAGTACAACAAATACGTATTTATAATTAAAAACAGTATATATTGAAACATAAAGTGAGATCAGAATAAGTAAATTAAAACATTCCCACACCTCCACGCACACAATATTCTCGTACGTAACACATAATTAAATACTGTTTCACAGACCAAGAAATGGGAAAGAAGAAACCCAAAACAACAGTAGGGACAAACATGCAAAATGAACTAGATGATCAATCCAAAGGCGCTCATCCATCTCCACTTCTCCTACAAGAGCAACTGCGGCAACATCCATCACCGCTCACCAGACATCTTATAGATCAACCATCTGCCCCACAGCAAACCACAACTCACACAACAAACATACCAGGCACAAGCAAAGAAATAAAAAACATTAATTTACCAAAAACAGTTACGATAACTTTGCCTATACGATCACACATACTATTACAAACCCCAATCAACATACTCGAACATAAATCATCAGACACCTCACAAACCTCAAGATACAGACCAACAACAACAGCTTTATTAACGGCCACTAACAAACAACCCATAACAAAAGGGATTCTACCCATCCCAAACATTATACAACTGCAACAACCACGTCAAACATTATACACAACAAACACACCAACTACACAACAAACATATAAAACCCCTCAACGAACATATATAGAAATTTCCATGGCAAGAGCTGAAACTAAAATTCAACAAGCTCGCAACTACAATGTAACACTATACCAACCAGCAGACGTACGTATCTTCTTAAGTGTACTAAAATTTCAATTAACAGACTTAGACAACCTACCACCAGACGCAGACACTCACTTCTACCAAAAAGCATACCACATTAAAGAACATCTTACTATACAAATTACGAAACTAAATAACGAATTTGAGGAACTACAAACCGCCCGAAAACTACAAAAACAAACCACACAACAATGCATACAATCTAAACAACCTCCGGAAATATATTGCGAGACAAACACCACAAAATCTCCGAGCAAACGACAAAGAACAGTATCCAGAACATCAAGCGAGGAGATGATGTGTCCACGCTCTATAGGATACTAAAGATCTGGCTCAGAAGAGCGTTACAGACCCACCACACCACCAGATAATAATTCAGATATACATATATTAACTCTTGAACAAACCCCGGTAAGGAAAAGAGCATCTAAATGGACTTACAAAGACGATCAAACACCACAAACACCAAATATTGAAACCAAAAAATCAAAAAGAAATTACACAATAGAACAAACAACACCACTCGATCTAACACCAACCAGAAAAAACATTAATAAAGACGCAGACACAACACAACAAAAACGCAACAGAATAACGAACACACACATACAAAATTATAATAAACAACCTACAAACACTAATTTAAGTCAACCAATAGAAAACATAACAATAGAAAGAAATGAATCAACACATAAAAATAACGAACAAACCACACCAAAACAAAAAAGTACACTACACATACCAAAAGTATGGGAAGTACCTACGGGATCAAATACCTTAACACAATCTTGCTTTCTCAAAACACCAAAATACAAATTACCAAAGTTCAACGGAAAACGTATATCATACCCTGATTTTATAACATCTTTCATGAAATACATAAACGTAAGAGAAGACATTATAACTCCACAAAAATGCAAAATTTTAGAAGATGCCATGCCTTACAATATCCAACAAAGATTAGCAACTCTAGGCCACAACAAACGTAGAACATGCATCGTTGTTTGGTGGGTATGGCCGGGTATCTGTATAGCTGCTCTGGAATACTGCTGTCTGGATCAGTTTGCGAGTGGTAAGCTGGAACAGAAATTTTGTCTATATCGTTATCTATATAGTGTTCTGGTGAATGTTTACCTTGATCAGTATTCGTATGAAATGTTGGACTGCTTTTAAGCTGTGTTATGTTTTCTGTTGTGTTTTTAATATTATTGGGTTTGTTGTATTGTGGTCTGTTATATTGTCTTCGGTTGAAGTTGTTGTTTGCTTTCTCTCTGTAATATATATTGTTTTGTTGTTATGTGTCTTGTGTTCTGTTTGTTTCTTTTGTTATGTCAGGTTTTTCTGTTAAGTCTCTTGTTTTGATTTCTTGGTATACTGCTTCGAGAACCACTCTCGAATTTGGTTTGGATATATCGATTCTGTTAGAGTATGAGTTCCTTGGGAAAATTTTTAATAGTGATGGGAATGTTAAATCGTCTGTTAATTTTGGTACAAAGTCATGTATAGTGTCTAATAGCATGCATGTTTTGTCATATGCCTTACGTAATCCTTCTTTTGTGTTTTGTGCTAGTGGTATGTTATTTAGGGTTTGCCATAGTTCTGATCGTAATCTGGATTCATCGCCAAATTTGTCATGTAAGTACTGTAACCTTCTAAAGTATCCTTGTTCGTTGTGGCCTAGAGTTGCTAATCTTTGTTGGATATTGTAAGGCATGGCATCTTCTAAAATTTTGCATTTTTGTGAAGTTATAATGTCTTCTCTTACGTGTATGTATTTCATGAAAGATGTTATAAAATCAGGGTATGTGTGAGAATTATAGCAAATTAAATTATACTCGTGACTATTATTCTCACATATCATTTGTGGTGGCAACACTGTTTATATATTTTTGTGATCTGTGATTTTTTAGTGTTTTGTACCTGACTGTGATATTTTGTAATCATACGCCTCTAGTCGCATTTTGTCATTCATGTTGTTAACAACTCCACTACTCTAATGTGGAAATAAAAAGTTCGTAATTAGTGAATCTTGTGTCTTTATTTATGTGTTCGTAATATGTGTGTCTAGTCTCAGTTCGATGTCGTTTTTAGTTTAGGTTCGTTTCATAGGTTTTTAGTCGTCGCGATCCGTTGATTTCTTCCTCATCTTCTCACAGGTTATGGGCCCAGATACCTGGATGTCAACGTGGTCGCCATTGTCATAGTTCGTCAATGTTGTGCTGTCGGATCCTGCTCGCCACACCCAAGTAGTATCATGCCTGCTAATTGTTTTTCGATTGTTTGATATGTTCTCTGTTCGATGTTCCTGTGATCTCGTTCGTGTTGAATTGTTGGTCGACGTGTCTGAAAGTTGCTGAAGATCGCTGTATTTGCGGTGTAACTGATCGTTCGTACCTGTCAACGAGATGGAAGCGCGAAAGAAGAACATGATCGAGCCGTTCAATGGGCAGAATGGCCGCACATGGAAGTTCCGGATGGAACTGTTGTTGGCAAAGGAGTCGTTAACTAATATTATAATCGATTCTTTGCCGACTGTTCGTAACAGGGGAGATGCTTGGTCCAAGGAGAACGCGAAGGCGATGTTCCTGATAGCTAACAACGTGACTGACGAGTACCTTGAGATGATCCAGACGTACACGACGGCGAAGGAGATGTTTCATGTCCTAACGAACCTCATCGACAACGGCAATGACCAGACGCTGATGGACTTACGAGGTGATTTGTACGCAAAACGGTATGTGTCTGGTATTGATTTGCATAAATATTTGTTGGATTTTCGTTCTCGTTGTAGACGTTTGACTGAATTAGGAGATTTAACGACCACGAAACAGTTTATTTTGGTATTGCTGAGGTCATTACCTGCAGAATTTCGTCCAATTAAGGTTGTAATCGAAGATGCAGAAGTCGTCACCTGGGATGGTGTTTTCATGAAATTGAATAACTTCCAGCGTGAGCTATCGTCTGATAGCAAATCGGCAGTTCGAGGTAACACTCTGAACACTACATCTCTAAAACCTTCATCAGTGGGTGCCACTGGTGAGGAGAACATTTATTTTGGTGATTGCAATAATGTTGGACGAAATTTTGGGAATAATAGTAAAGGAAATCGTTTTAATCGTGGTCGATCTCGAAATAATAATAATAGTCGTGGTTTTAGTCGAGGCGAAAATAATAATTTTAATAATAATAATCAAAATTCGAGCTCAAATAATAATAATAATAGTAATAATTTTAATGGACGTGGTCGTAATAATAATACTGACGGTGGACATTCGAATGTAAAATGTCACTATTGCAACAAAATAGGGCACATAGCCCGAAATTGTTATTCCAAAAATCGTAACAATAATAATAGTTGTAATAATAGTAATAATAATAATGAAAATCGAATTAATGACCAAAGTTCAAATAATAATAACAGTAATAGGAGCTCGGCACAGATGTGCAATGAAAATTTTAATGCTAATGACGTTTGTTCTGAAGTGGGTTACAGCTTCACGTTGAATAATGACGATAATAAAAAAATTAATGACTCTTGCAAGGCAAAAGAAAATTTAAATTTGATAACCACATTTATAGTTGACAGTGGATGCACAATTCACATTATTAATGATATAAATTTGTTCAGTGATTATATAGATTTGATCAGACCGCATAGTATCTGTGTTGCGAAGAAGGGTGTCTCTCTGTCTGTCACGTCGGTGGGTACTGTAAAATTAAAACTTTTAAATGGAATCGTAATCGAGTTAAAAAATGTAAGGTATGCTCGGGAGCTGCCACAGAATCTGCTTTCGGTTAAACGAATGAGCAGGTCGGGATTTGACACTTTGTTCAAGGAAGAGTCTGTTGAGATCATCCAACGCTGCAGTGGAAAAGTAGTTACCACTGGTGTTAGCGTAGACTCGGATTTGTACACAATTGACTTTGTAAAAATGTCAAGTCAATCGTGTAATCTGACGTTGGGGGATGAGTTGAGCCCACTGTTCGTGTGGCATAAACGACTTGCTCATTTAAATGTGAACGATGTTCGATTGTTGTCGAGTAGGGGTTTGATACCCAATGTTGACTCCAATCGCAGATTGCTGTGTGAGCCCTGTGTTATGGGGAAACAGAGTCGAAAACCATTCCAAAGGCATGAAAGAAAAACAAGTAAGCCATTGGAGTTGGTTCATACTGATCTCTGTGGACCTATTAACCCTCCTGCATATAAAGGAGCTAAGTATTTCATGACCTTTATCGACGATTACTCAAATTTTTGTTGTGTCTACTTGCTGGCGAACAAGACAGAAGCTTTTACGAAATTTAAAGAATATCATGAGATGGTCTCGAATAAGTTTGGCTATAACGTAAAGAGACTCCGTTGTGATCGCGGCACAGAGTACTTGAATACCACCTTCCAGTCATATTGTACTGAGAAGGGAATTGTGGTTGAACCTACTGTTGGTGGTTGTCCTCAGCAGAATGGAAAAGCTGAGAGAATGAACAGGACACTGTGCGAGAGGGCAAGGACACTGTTGTTTGAGAGTGGTCTTGGAAAGATATTTTGGTCGGAAGCCATATTGTGCTCCACCTATATCATAAACAGATGCCCCACAAATAAAGATTTTATTCCATTTGAAAGATGGTTTGGTGAGAAATACAATTATAATAAATTAAAAACGTTTGGATGCGACGCATATATGTTGTCATTCAAACATGACTCTGATAAATTTAAGAATAAAAGTGAAAAGCTTGTAATGGTAGGTTATTCACCATGTGGCTACAGGTTGTTAGACTTAAGTACTAAGGAGATACGTCTGTCACGTGATGTTGAGTTCTTCGAAGGTGCAATAAGTAATCCTGAACATAATAAATATACTAAAAATGATGAGTTGTTTAAAGAAGTCACTGAATCCAACTTGGAAAATATTGAAGTTGATGGTGATTTAAATTTAGATTGTCTTTCACAGGAGGCGACTACACGTGATCAAGCAGCAGGAAATATATACCTGGCTGAGGATGGCATTCCTTTGACGTTTGAGGAGGCGAGTGAAGCACCTGATAGTCTGATGTGGAGGGAGGCCATTTCATCTGAAATAAGTGCCCTGAACTCCAATCAGACTTGGAAGGTGACCAAACGTCCAAAGGACGCCCCTACCATCACGTGTCGTTGGATATTTAATAAAAAATATGATAATGAAAATAATGTTTTATATAAAGCTAGGTTAGTTGCCAGAGGCTGTCAGCAGAAGAAAGGCTTCAATTTTAATGAAGTATATGCGCCAGTGGCGAAACTTTCGACTGTGAGGACCCTCTTGGCTGTCAGTAACAAATTAAAATTTTATATAGAACAAATAGATATTTGTAGTGCGTTCCTGAACGGTGTTCTTTCGGAGGATGTATACCTCGAGATACCTGAAGGTATTGAAACACAGGTTGATAAACACAAAAATGTACTAAAACTAAATAGGTCTATATATGGTCTTAAACAGTCGCCAAAAGTGTGGAATAAGTTATTTAATGAGTTCCTGTTGTCACTTGGCTTTGTACAAAGCATGGCTGATGACTGTCTGTATGTTTTCAAAAATAAACATGATGGAACGATTGTTTATCTACTCACTTATGTTGATGACGTTCTCATTAGTTCAAATAATAAAGAACAAATCATATTTTTCAAAAATAAAATTAATAAGAGATTCAAATGTAAGGATCTTGGAAAAGTTAATAAATATTTAGGTTTAAACATTAATTACAGTCGCGAAGAGGGCATACTGGAGATCGAGCAGAAGAATCTCATCGAGTCTGTTGCTAGGCGATTCGGTGTTGATAAATGTGCACCTACCTACACACCTATTGACCCCAAACTCCAATTGGATAGGGACCTCAATGCGTGTGATAGTGTACTGAATAATAACTATCAACAGCTCGTGGGATGTTTGATGTACCTAATGCTAGGATCACGGCCTGATATTTGCTTTGCAATATCGTACTTCAGCCAGTTCTCCAGTTATGCCACAGATGAACATTTCAAATATTTATTGAGAGTTCTGAAATATTTAGTGACTACTAAAGATAAAAAACTTGTATATTCATATGAACATAATAATAATGGCAATATAGTCGAAACATATTCGGATGCCGATTGGGGTAACTGTGTTAACACAAGACGATCAATCTCGGGTTACTGTGTCTTTGTTTATGGGTCGCTGGTGTCCTGGTCTAGTAAGAAACAACCAACGGTAGCTCTGTCTAGCACTGAAAGTGAGTTGATCGCCATATGCGATGCTACCACTGAATCAATTTGGTTGAAATATTTAATGAGTGACTTTTGCATTCAAATTAATGACAGAGCTGTAATTTACGAAGACAATCAGAGTTGTCTGGCTATTTTGCACTCTGGAAAATGGAACACACGCAGATCAAAACATGTGGACGTAAAGTACCGTTTTGTGTGCAATCACGTAAATTTAGACTTTAAGTATTCATACGTGTCAACTTCGCGACAGTTGGCTGATGTTTTTACGAAGGGCTGCCCGAGGCCTAAATTTGATGTATTCTGTAAAATGTTAAAGTTGTTGTAACTTATTGTATATGTTTACCATTCATGTAATATTTGTTGTAACTTTTTGTATTTTTGTTGACCTCTTGTCATTTGTGTTCATAATGACTTCATTAGTTTAATAATTCATTTTTACCATTTTACCGTATTCGTATAAGTTTAATTTGAGGAGGCGTGTGAGAATTATAGCAAATTAAATTATACTCGTGACTATTATTCTCACATATCATTTGTGGTGGCAACACTGTTTATATATTTTTGTGATCTGTGATTTTTAGTGTTTTGTACCTGACTGTGATATTTTGTAATCATACGCCTCTAGTCGCATTTTGTCATTCATGTTGTTAACAACTCCACTACTCTAATGTGGAAATAAAAAGTTCGTAATTAGTGAATCTTGTGTCTTTATTTATGTGTTCGTAATATGTGTGTCTAGTCTCAGTTCGATGTCGTTTTTAGTTTAGGTTCGTTTCATAGGTTTTTAGTCGTCGCGATCCGTTGATTTCTTCCTCATCTTCTCACAGTATGATATACGTTTTCCGTTGAACTTTGGTAATTTGTATTTTGGTGTTTTGAGAAAGCAAGATTGTGTTAAGGTATTTGATCCCGTAGGTACTTCCCATACTTTTGGTATGTGTAGTGTACTTTTTTGTTTTGGTGTGGTTTGTTCGTTATTTTATGTGTTGATTCATTTCTTTCTATTGTTATGTTTTCTATTGGTTGACTTAAATTAGTGTTTGTAGGTTGTTTATTATAATTTTGTATGTGTGTGTTCGTTATTCTGTTGCGTTTTTGTTGTGTTGTGTCTGCGTCTTTATTAATGTTTTTTCTGGTTGGTGTTAGATCGAGTGGTGTTGTTTGTTCTATTGTGTAATTTCTTTTTGATTTTTTGGTTTCAATATTTGGTGTTTGTGGTGTTTGATCGTCTTTGTAAGTCCATTTAGATGCTCTTTTCCTTACCGGGGTTTGTTCAAGAGTTAATATATGTATATCTGAATTATTATCTGGTGGTGTGGTGGGTCTGTAACGCTCTTCTGAGCCAGATCTTTAGTATCCTATAGAGCATGGACACATCATCTCCTCGCTTGATGTTCTGGATACTGTTCTTTGTCGTTTGCTCGGAGATTTTGTGGTGTTTGTCTCTCAATATATTTCCGGAGGTTGTTTAGATTGTATGCATTGTTGTGTGGTTTGTTTTTGTAGTTTTCGGGCGGTTTGTAGTTCCTCAAATTCATTATTTAGTTTTGTAATTTGTATAGTAAGGTATTCTTTAATGTCGTATGCTTTTTGGTAGAAGTGAGTGTCTGCGTCTGGTGGTAGGTTGTCTAAGTCTGTTATTTGAAATTGTAGTACACTTAAGAAGATACGTACGTCTGCTGGTTGGTATAGTGCTACGTTGTAGTTGCGAGCTTGTTGAATTTTAGTTTCGGCTCTTGCCATGGAAATTTCTATATATGTCCGTTGAGGGGTTTTATATATTTGTTGTGTAGTTGGTGTGTTTGTTGTGTATAATGTTTGACGTGGTTGTTGCGATTGTATAATGTTTGGGATGGGTAGTATCCCTTGTGTTAGTGGTTGTTTGTTGGTAGCTGTTAATAAAGCTGTTGTTGTTGGTCTGTATCTTGAGGTTTGTGAGGTGTCTGATGATTTATGTTCGAGTATGTTGATTGGGGTTTGTAATCGTATGTGTGATTGTAGTAGGCAAAGTTATCGTAACTGTTTTTGGTAAATTAATGTTTTTTATTTCTTTGCTTGTGCCTGGTATGTTTGTTGTGTGAGTTGTGGTTTGCTGTGGGGTGGATGGTTGATCTATAAGATGTCTTGTGAGCGGTGATGGATGTTGCCGCGGTTGCTCTTGTAGGAGAAGTGGAGATGGATGAGCGCCTTTGGATTGATCATCTGGTTCATTTTGCATGTTTGTCCCTTCTGTTGTTTTGGGTTTCTTCTTTCCCATTTCTTGGTCTGTGAAACAGTATTAAATTATGTTTTACGTACAAGACTATTACGTGTGTGGAGATATGGGAATGTTTTAATTTACTTATTCTGATCTCACTTGTTTGTATAAAAGAATGCTAATTATGATTTAATATATATACTGTTTCGAATTATAAAAATGTATTTGTTGTACTTACGTTTGTTTTATTCCGCGGCATTTGATGTGGACATGCGTTTCTTTTGTTTAATGTGTAACACGAGTTTGTTGTAATTAAAATGTAAGTTTGCACTAATAGAAGAAAAAAGACACGACTAATTATAAAAAACAACTTATTTTTACTTCGAGGACCGATATTTGCTGTGCTACCATGTAGTGAGATCAATAATAAAGAGAGCGTGGTTGTGTTCACGCTTGTCGCCATTTACCATATGACGTTGTTTGTAATTCTCTCTAATGAACCTTTTTGTCTTGTCTGTGTGTGTGTAAATTGATAATGTTTGTAATTGGTCTGTTTTACTGGCATCATTGATGTGATCTGTGACGTCAGTGAGATAACGATATTGTTAAGCGATATCGTTATCGTATCGTGTGTGACTCCATCGTTCACGATAGTTTCTTTCCTTTGATTTCAACCCCACTTCAGATTTCAACCTCACTTCAAGATCATTGCATTACAATATCTTTATGTGAGAATAATGGCAAATTATAATATTCGATAGCCACTTATTCTCGCACATCACATGCTGTGGCAACACTGTTTCTGTTGTTGTTGTTTTATCTGTGATATTTGTGTTTTGTAACTCAGCTGTGATTATATGTTTTTTGTGTGCCTTCTTGTCGCTCATCTCTCGTCGATGTATTAACATGTATGTCATCATGGTGTTTAATAAAAATTCGTGAAACATTCAAAGTATCTAGTCTTCTCTTTTATATGTCGTAATGTGTGCTTCTAGTCATCGTTTCTTTAATTCGTCGTTTTAAGTTCTTCATCATCGTAGTTCGTGTATGGTGATCCGTTGAGAATTCCACCGTTTTTCTCACAGGTTATGGGCCCAGGTACCTGATTGTCAACGTGGTCGCCATTGTCCTGAGTATGCAGAGTTGTGCTGTCGAATCCTGTTCATCACTCCCAAGTAGTACCATGCCTTGTTTGTAATTTTTTCCTTTAAAAGTGTTCGTATTTATTTTCGATGTTCCTGGGATCTCGTTCGTTTTTATTCGTTGGTCGACGTATCTGAAAGGTTGCTGAAGTCGCTGATTCGCGGTGCAACTGATCGTCGTAGCCTGATCACGAGATGGACATTCGAAAGCAGAATACTATCGAACCGTTCAATGGGCAGAATGGTCGGACATGGAAATTCAGGATGGAGCTGCTGTTAGCAAAGGAATCTTTGGGTAACATAATCTTTGATTCTTTGCCAACTGTTCGAAATAGGGGTGATGTATGGTCGAAGGAGAATGCTAAGGCGATGTTCCTTATAGCCAACAACGTGACGGACAAATACCTCGAAATCATCCAGACCTACACAACTGCGAAGGAGATGTTCAACGCGCTGACAAACCTGATTGATAGCGGAAATGACAGGACGCTAATGGATTTGCGAGCTGAGCTGTATACAAAACGGTATGTTTCTGGTTCTGACTTACAAAAGTATTTACTTGATTTTCGTGCCCGCTGTAGACGATTGACCGAGTTGGGGGACCTGACTACCACCAAACAATTTGTACTGGTATTGCTACGTTCGCTGCCAGCGGAGTTTCGTCCTATCAAAGTGGTGTTAGAGGATGGTGAAGTCGTAACCTGGGATGGCGTGTTCATGAGGTTGAACAATTTTCAACGTGAACTGTCCCTGGATAGTAAATCGACGTTGAGAAGCAATTCTCAATATTCAACTCTTCAGAAACCTTCATCGGTGGTGGCCACTCGTGAAGAGAACATATTTTTTGGCAACACTACGAATGGTGGACGAAATTTCGGTAATAATAACAATAATAATAATAGTAATAATCGTTTTGGTCGTGGTAGGTCTCAACATCGGGGAAACAATCGTGGTTATAATCGTGGCGGAAGTAATAATAACTTTAATAATAACCGGAATTTAAACGCACAGAGCAATACTAATAATAATAATGGGAATAATAATTCAAATGGACATGGTCGGAACTTTGGGAATGACAATGGGCATTCGAATATAAAATGCCATTTCTGTAACAAAATCGGTCACATAGCACGTAATTGCTATGCAAAAAATAGAAATAATAATAGTACGGATAATTGTAATAACGTTAATAATAATAATGGAAATCGTACTAACGACCATGGTACCAATAATAATAATAATAATAATAATCGTAACTCAGCACAAATGTGCAATGATAATTTTAATTCGAATGACAATCGCTCTGAAGATGGTTACAGCTTTACACTGCAGAATAATAATAATAATAAAATAAATGATTTCGTTGATGCTAAAAATAATGTAAATTCGATGCTGCGTACCACTTTCGTAGTGGATAGTGGATGCACGATTCACTTGATAAATGATATAAGTCTGTTCAGTGACTATTTAGATTTGATAAAACCCTACAGTATCTGTGTCGCGAAGAAAGGAGTCTCACTTGCTGTCACGTCGGTCGGTACCGTAAAATTAAAATTGTTGAATGGCATCGCAATAGAACTAAAAAATGTAAGGTATGCTCGGGAGCTGCCACAGAATCTGCTGTCCGTTAAGCGCATGAGCAAGTCGGGTTTCGACACTCTGTTTCGAGAGGAGTCTGTTGAGGTCATCCAACGCTGCAGTGGTAAAATCGTGACCACTGGTGTGAGCGTTGACTCGGATTTGTACACGATTGATTTTTTGAAAATACCAAATCACTCGTGCAATCTGATGTCTGAAGATGAACCTAGTCCACTGACTGTGTGGCACCGTCGACTTGCTCATTTGAATGTAAACGATGTAAGGTTATTGTCAACTAGGGGTTTGATACCAAATGTTGACACTAACCGCAGATTGCTGTGTGAGCCTTGTGTCATGGGCAAACAGAAACGGAAACCGTTCCTGAGGCACGAACGAAAAACAAGTAGGCCTTTGGAACTAATACATACCGATCTGTGTGGCCCGATAAATCCTCCGTCATATAATGGAGTGAAGTATTTTATGACCTTTATCGATGACTACTCAAATTTTTGCTGTGTGTACCTGTTGACGAGTAAGACAGAAGCCTTTTCGAAATTTAAAATTTATCATGAGATGGTAGCAAATAAATTTGGCTACAATGTTAAAAGACTCAGGTGCGATCGGGGCACAGAATACTTAAACACGATTTTTCAATCATATTGTAATGAAAAAGGGATTGTTGTCGAACCCACTGTTGGCGGCTGCCCTCAGCAAAATGGAAAGGCTGAGAGGATGAACAGGACACTGTGTGAAAGGGCGAGGACATTGTTGTTCGAGAGCGGTCTTGAAAAGATATATTGGACAGAAGCCATATTGTGCTCTGTATATATTGTGAACCGTTGCCCTACAAATAAAGATTTTGTTCCTTATGAAAGATGGTTTAATGAACAGTTTGATTATAATAAATTACGGACGTTTGGATGTGACGCTTATATGCTGTCCTTCAAACATGACTCAAATAAATTTAAAAATAAAAGCGAGAAACTTGTAATGGTCGGTTATTCCCCCTGCGGCTACAGACTACTCAATGTGACTACTAAGGAGGTACGTTTGTCACGTGATGTCGAGTTTTTTGAAAGTAAAATAGGTGCCAAGGATTCTAGTAAATATAATAATAATGATGGTATTTTTGTAGAGGTCACCGAATCAAATTTTGAGAACATTGAAGTTGATGGTGACGTAAATTTGGATTGTCTGTCAGGTGCAACGGCTGATTGTGATGGGACTGCAGGAAATATTTACCTAGCGGAGGACGGCATCCCCTTGACGTTTGAGGAGGCGAATGGTGCACCGGATGGTCTGATGTGGAGGGAGGCTATTTCTTCGGAGATCAGTGCCCTGAATTCAAATCAGACCTGGTGGGTGACCAAATGTCCAAGGGACGCTCCTACCATCACATGTCGTTGGGTATTTAATAAAAAATACGATATGAATAATGAGGTACTGTAGCGTGCGGGCATTATTTCCTACTTTCCGTTATTTTCCTTTATTATTTTCTGTTATTTTCCTTTCCTTCATTCTCGTTTTCCTATGTTAATTTGGACGGAGTTACCTACTGTTGGCCGTCACCTACTGTTGGCTAGCAATCGTTTCATTGACCACCTTTTTTTGTTGTTAAGCTGCTGACTTTTGTCCGCTTCGCTTTTCACTTCTGATTTTTACATCAAGCGGTCATCATGTTCTTCTTTTCGTGAGTGGCTACACACTCACTTAAGAATGAATTTCTTTCTTATTCTGGATTCTAATTCATGAAGCCTGGCCTTCAGAATGCGGTTGAAGCAACGATTGCTATTCCAACGGATATAAGTCGGCACCTCCGTCCAAACTCCGGTAAAATGTATATCGTTTGTCTTTTTCCTTCTAAATTCTCAAATGTTCTCTTATTTATTCTTTTTCCTGTATAAGCATGTTCCGCGCACTAAAGTTGTTCATGTGAATCTCGATTATATAGATAAATATTAGAATGTTCTAAATTTCTTTAAAAACCTAATCGAAGTGGAGTGTGTGTGTAGATGTTATGAGCGCCCGGTTCCCCTTTTTTTCGGCAATTCCATTTTACGGTGAAATAAAGCTTGTGTCTTAAAAACCTACATTTCCTGATCTGTTACCTGGAACAGTGCTTCCACTGTGCGTGCGCTTTTATTTAGACTTCGCACACCACAGAAATTTTAAATTAAGTCTACTTTGGCGACCGTGACAGGACACAAGCTAAAATTCATTATGGGTGGATGCCACAATTTTTTTGATTCTCTGCTTGTAGTTTTCTCCGCACTAAGGGCTAATTATAACGTAGAAATCATCTCTTAATTTTATAGCTTTTTCGCCCTAAAGAAACTGTTATATAATTTACTTTCACTTCATTAGCTCTACCGCACTAAAAGTTTTGTTAGTTGAAGTGAAATTACTTTCAATTTCATTAGTTCTTCCGCACTAAAGGTTTTTCTAGTTGAAATAAATTTTCTTTTTTCCTTTGCTTCATTAGCTCTTCCGCACTAAAGGTTTTGTTAGTTGAAGTGAAGTTGTTTTAATTTCATTAGTTCTTCCGCACTAAAGGTTTTTCTAGTTGAAATAAAATTTATTACTTTTGTTTGCTTCATTAGCTCTTCCGCACTAAAGGTTTTGTTAGTTGAAGTAAATTTTATTTTAATTTCATTAGTTCTTCCGCACTAAAGGTTTTGTTAGTTGAAATAAATTTTCGTTTAGTTCTGCCGCACTAAAGGTCTTACTAACGTAAATACTTAATTTGGTTACTTAGCGTAAACTTCTGATCAAAGAGCGCTGGTTTCCCCAACGAATTAACGTAATTTATCAAACTACAAATTAACGTAATTCAACAATTTAATTTTCTGACTAGCGCTAAGTTTGAGCCACATTGAACTAACGTAAATCAGACCAATAGCAGTTTAATCCATACTGTGCTTATTACTTCGGAGTTTTAATCCCTAACTCCTTTTTTTGATATCACTCACTCGATTAACGTGATTTAATTTGAATCTTCTCGCGTAACCATAACTTCTCCAGCATGCACACACTTCGATAGGTTTACATTTCAAAATTTCTTATTTTCTATTCTCAGTCGTTTCGAGCATTTGTCGCGTCTAGAAATATTTGACTTAGCTCTGACGTATTTGTCTATAACTTGTTGCGTTTCAATTTCGTGCGCCGGTTATCAGCAACCGTCTTGCCCTTTTGGTTTTATCTTAATTGCGTTTGATTTAATTCATATCTGCGTAATTTTGATATTTTTTTCTTTTCTTGACTAATGTTAATCGCACTCGTTTAAATCCCTACGATCCGGCGTTTAATATTTTTCATCCGACTTTAATATTTGTACTAGCACTCGTTTAATCCCTACGATCCGGCTTTTACTTATATTTGGTATCGTGTTAGCACTCGTTTAATCCCTACGATCCGGCTTTCGCTTTACTACAACTTTTTTTTTATTTTACTAATATTTTCGGTTTTTGTATCTTGTGCTTATCCTGTGCGCCCCCAATTCATCTTATATTGGTTTTTCCTGCGCTCACAGTCGT
>WOFM01000020.1:1998040-2218788 GCA_011428145.1 Ericerus pela | reverse complement strand
TGGGGGGCGAGTTTTTTACTATACAGGTGTATGATTAAAAATAAAAGTTCAGAAATAAGGCAAGGAGAGCTTTGTTTTATAAAAAAAAAAAAATTTCCCTATTCATGTTACATGTAAGGAATAGATATATGCCTTCATAAGAGATGACTAATAGCAACAAACAGAGCCAGCCACGTGGGGAGGTTTGGAGGTTCAACACCCCATTACTCAAAAAAAAAATTAGTACCAAGTAATCTTAAGTATTATTTTTAATTATGAGTAATGTAACCACACCATGTGTGCCACTGCAATCCATCCATCATTGGGTTTATTTTCTGAAAAACCTTATCGTTTACTATTTTAAAAAATGTATAAAACTTTTAATTTCAAATTAATTTGTTCAGTTTTCATTTTCAAACTTTTAAAACAATTTGTCTTAATAGGAGAGGGGTCCATATCTGAGAAGGAAATCTTTAAAAAAACTCCCAAGATGTGACGTTCGGGGAGCTCATAAAATAAAATAAAAATTTGAATTTATCCTTAGGTAGCAAAAAAAAAAACACCAAAAAAACCCTGGAGGAAATTTTGCGGCTGGCCCTAACAACAAAACTCAACTTCACCACCCCTAGATGTTGGAACAAGAAGTACGTCACATTTCGTCGCATTAGCGACTACAATAAAAGCGTATAAAAAAAATGAATGTTAGGTACTTTTCGAACCACTCTCGTAATTTATTCACGGATTTTTGCTTCAAATCTGAAAAAATTTAGTCTTTCTTTTAGTGAAATATTTTCGTATTATTTGTGCATCGCGATAAGGAGAAGAAATTTTCTTAGAATCTCATCTTATAATTTTCTCGAAAGATTCCCACTCATTCCTCTCGGTGCATTAAAAATATATTCGATTGGAATGTGATGCAGTTTTTGTATTTTACTTGACAAATAATTTGAATTTCATTCGAATGAAGTCACTGGTCACTGGTGAAAACGTACGTCGTAAAACTACGATGAATTTTTTTTTTTTTTTTCCGGAATAAATTAAAACGCAAATATGAATATGCTAATCCATTTTCTAAATGAAGAGAAATTCCTTTACCTAGCCTCCTTTGCTATTGCCTAAAATTTCACTTTTTATGTACTTATTCTATGGTTAACAGTACTTTAAACGATACTGTACCTAATTACCGTAACAAAAATGTCATAAACAAGTTTTTTATACGTAATTTTCATTAAAGCTGTTTTCTCAGAGGCAAATTTTGTTATCTACCTCTTTACTTATCATAGTTTGGCCCACACAATAGCTCTTTTAACTAATATTTTTATTCATTTAAAAAAAAAGTATTTTCTTTATAGGTAATCATTGTATTTAAGTGCAGTCGTCCCTCAACATTTACGATTGCAGAATTCGTTGATTCGAGTTAAACAAATACCTGCCTTTGAGAACTTCGAAATTCACATTTACGAAATGTTCTGTGCGGCCCTGGTATGTCATTCAAAAACAGCCCAAATTCGAGATGAAATTATTTGAAAAAAATGGAAGAAGCACTTATTTTTTGGATAGAGAAACTAAATCAGAGTTATTTGCCTATTCCCACTGGTCTTGTTGGAGTTTGCATTAATTATTGGTATATTATGCTGAAACCTGAACTTTAATTTTAAACTATAGGTAGTGTTAAGTCTCTAGCCCGGATTAATCTAAAGACGATACAAAATAAGTAAACACTTTTCTGTCTACTTTTCTTTAATTACACTGTCACATTTAGTTACATTACAAATTAAATAAGTACTTATACACTTTCCTAGCTTATAGTTATAGTAATGTATCTTACTTATGTCCCGCCACTACTAAGGCAGACTACTAATGTGCTAACACCTATGGTGTTTTAGACTTATCGGAGGAAGGCAGGTAGCTACTGCTCTTCAGTCTGAAAGAATGGCGAGTGAAGTCCTGGTTTATTCCAAATTTCCAGGTCGCTTCTTTTAGTGCCTAAATTGTTTACCTAATCAAAAGTGTACCTGTAGTACTTCCCCTTTATTGTGCTGACAAATATGCTTACTTTAGTGTTTGTCTGCATATTTGCTAGCTACCAATAAGTGGGTCATAATTTGGAGGTAATGGTGAATATTTCACTAGAAATATTCGTCTTTATTTGTTTCAAAATGTTTAGGTTGGCGAATGTGTTTATCTACCTGAATATGACAGAACAGGTAGGTAATTTTAATGGTGTTTTGTTAATAAATAAATAACAAAAATTCAATAAACATAGCTAGGTACCATTTTCATCAACTTCGGTACATGTCACCCCTAAATGCATAATTGTTGAATAAATTCAACATCAAAGAAATTCAGGAACGTATCTCTCTCAAATGTTGAGAGATGACTGTAAATATTAGAATGAAGATATAAACTAACCTAACTGAGGAAAATGTTTCTTCAAACCTATTATGTAAATTAAGTATGACTCATGCCATAAATCAGATTGAGAAATGAGAACAGCTGTGTTTACATTTACAACAGTTTGCGTAAGAAAAGTTCACAGCAAATGATTACCCTAAACAGGTTACTGATCACTCTAACAGGATAAATTACAATATAAAATGTAACTGGGAATTGGTTCTAGGCATTTTGATTACACTATGCAAGTGATCACTGTATCTGAGCACGCTATAACCAGGGTGTACTGAACCCAGTACAAAATTCTTCAAATCTGTAATAAACGCAATCCATAAGATAATTTGAAATTATGTCTATTCTGGATAAAATCTATCTTTCCAACTGGCGTAAAATTGAGATTTTCTTTTGTTTGGATTGAGTCACAGTGGGATCTTTATAATTTTATCTTTGATTTTTACAAACTGTGTCAAAAGAAGGTAATGTGCTTGACCTGGTTTCTGGAGTTCCAACAAAATGTTGTGTGCCTCTACAGCAATCAATACTCAACCTATAATGATTATTTTGACACCACATGTTTGTTTTTTCATGTGTGGTTGTCTTAAAAACAAAAAAATTATAAATCCAATTTACACAAGGGCTACAAGCCCCGTAACATTGCTTTGAAATTTGGGGCTTTTTTGGATTTTCAAACAAACATACCAACCACAAAACAGAATTTTAGATAGTTTGCTGTGATTATTTTGTTCATATTCATCCTCCTATTTCTAACATTCTATGTATGTTTATGAACAGCCACATGAAACAGAATTTGTTAACTATTTAGGGTAGGTTTGCCAAAATCATGCTAATTTTCAGTTTAGCATCCCATAATGACAAAAATAACATTTTTAGAATCCACAAACATCCTTACTTCTATTATATTTTCATTCACACTATAGCCTTATGCAAAATTTGTCAAAATTACAGTTGATTTTATCAACAAACTCCAAATGTTAAAATTTAGACAAATATAGTTTCCTAAATGAGTTTCCTAAATCATACCTTCGACATTTTTTTCATTTTTGTAGCTTATTTTATTGTTTATGTTGTGAGTTTTATTAATTAATTAATTCACTTTTCACCATATTTTTAAGGATATTTTTAATGAATAAATTACAATGAAGTAGTCACAATGTTTTTAAACATGTAAAGCATAGTTTACACAATGCTTATTTACTAGCTACTACCTATGGTGTGTTGGTTTATTAGTACTGATTCAACCATTTTGGTCTTTATGTTTACACAACCCCGGAAAAAAGCTGTAAAAAAGTCTAACAAACTGAAGTTGTTATCAGTTGTTATTATAAATATTATTTCACCAGCATTTTAATTTACACAGAGCTGAAATAAGATCTGGCGCACCAGTTGATGGTGTATCAGCTCAAAAATTGAAAAATTTTAACTTCACCAGCTCATTAGTGAAAAAATAAATAAGAGAGTTAATTCTTATTTATATGGGCTGGTTTACCAGCTAACTGCGCACTTTTTCACCAGGGGGCTTATTCATGAACTACTTACTTGGTATTTTAGGGGTATCATTGTTGGAGCGCATTGGGCATTTTTCTAACTTCAAAAACATGCATTCTATAAAGTCTTACATTCTTATCAATTATCTTTATTTTTTGAATCAATCAACAGATTTCTGAATAGTATTTCATTAATATCTTTAAAACCAAATGTACAAATAAGCTGAAATTTCTCTGAGGTATCGATATACTTAATATGTTTGTTTTTAAGATTCTGTGAAAATTTGACTAAAATTATATGTTTAATTTTTGAGCTATTGCTGAAATCCCTTAACTATAGATTGAATTGATAACACAGATTCACACTTTTCAAACATAATTTCAGTGATATACCAACAACAAAATGTAGGATTAAGCTGAAATTTTGTTGAGATATCGATATAGGCTACTTACATTTTTTTATGATCGTGTGAAAATTTGACTAAATTTGTACACTTCATTTTCGAGATATTGCTGAAATTTCCTAACTATAGATTCAACTGATATCATTACGAATCACTCTTTTGGAATATAATTTCAACAATATATCAACAACCAAATATAGGCTTAAGCTAAAATTTCATTGCAACATCGATATACTTACTCACATTTGTTCAAGTCTCTGTGAGAATTTTGTGGAAATCATACAGTAGTTCTCCTGATATTGCAATAATTCTATTTTCATTTTATGATTCAAATTTTAAATCATACGAAGTTATTAATTAATTCAATCTATGTAGTTGTTGTCTTGCAGAATATTTTATTGTTTCTAATCACATTCATTTCGATCATTTTATAAAATTACTTTTTCAAACTATTTAAAAAAAAAAATAAAAAAGTAAAGGTTAAAAACATATAATTATTTTATCTTTGATTTCTGTCATCATGTATAAAAAAGCTTTTCATCAACCAACTTCCAACGATGAATGTAGACAAACGCCTCTTACGCGTAATAAGACACCAAAATACTGTCTCAACTGATGTAAGTATTTGCGCATTGATGCGCACACCAATGCCCAATAAGCTATACTACTTCTACTACACAATATCTTACATAAGCCATGTATGCACTGATATGTCGTGTGCACACTTCAGAAATTAGCCTCCAGAAGCTGGTAAATAAGCGTTGTATACTATGCCTAATAAGAAAAAGTGGTGTAATTTGAAAAACTATATTCAATTCCAATAAAACATGAATTTTCTATCTCCAAACTGTAATTTTAATTAAAATTTTCTAAAAAAATGATAAAGAATTGGTTTTAAAATTTAATAAAATTAACAATTTTTAGAGCCGAAACATTTTGTTTAAGCCTAAGCTCATTAAAACAATATACTCAAATTATTTTTCCTTGAATATTATTTTTTTCTCAACCTTTTAAAGAGGGAGGAAAAGAGTATAAATTTAGAAAATTTTTGGTTTCCCAGTGGTTCATTATATTTAGTTTCACCATTCACCACATAGATCAGTAATTGATTTTCTCATTTTTTAACTATCAGCAATGGTATGATTAGGAAATGGAAAAGGTACCTACCTACAATTTTGGCCACCTTACCCTAATAAAAACAGAATAGACTAACACCCGTATTCTAGAACATTTCTTAATTTTAAGTAAGACTTAAACACTCGTTCGACCAGGTTTATTCTATACTTATACATGGGAGTCATAGATAGAATATTACTAAGGTAGTAAATCTTTACGTAGGTAAGTATCGTTCTAGAATATGGGTGTAATACCGTTAAGTAAAGGGTTCTATATCCATTCGGGTGAGGAATATAAATGTCATGAAGTATTATTTTGTCATAATTATAAGAGGCTACAAATATGAAAAAGAAATACATGTACAATAGCCTGTGGTAGAGAGGGAACAAAATATAACGTACGTTGTAAGCACAGTAAACTTGCCGCATGATGACATGTCCTTTTAGTTTTACACAAAATGTACGACTATTGTAAAATATTAAAAAAAAAAGAACAAAAAAATAATAATAAAAAATAATAGGTAACGACAAAAACGAAGATAGCCTTTTCAACGAGTACATTTTAATCAAAAATTCTGTAATGGAGCCGCGATTATTATTCTTGCTCGTTTTGTTTTTCGTTGTCATTATAGTTTTGTGTACAAGACCGTGCGATCATCTTTATTTTTATATTATGTTATTATGTGCGTTCTTTTTTTAACCCCAAATAGTACATTGGTTGGCGTGTTTCAACATGTAAATTTTCGCAAAAGAAGAAAAACATCTGTTTGGAAAGGAATGTGAAAAATGTGATGCTTTCTTTCTTTTTCTTTTCTTTTTTTTTTTTTTTTGTGTTGTAAGTAAAAGGGTTCGGTGACATTTTTAGAGCTACAGGAAGTAGAACGAATTTCGTTTGTCTTTTCTGGTCGTTTTCATTCCGACACTGAATTTTATTCTGATATGCCTATTAGATTTTTCTGCCTTTTTCTTCATTTTTTATTTTATTTTTCCATATTGTACCTATCAAAAATATTTCTACAATATTTGTATATCAGGTAACGCTGTAGCTTATATTCTACTATATTGGTTATATTTACCGAATATTTTTTGAAGGTATGGACCAGATCATGAGTATAGGTGGGATTTTAGTTAGGGGGTTCATATAAATATTCCCCAGAACATCCCCCCAAAAAAAACATATTGAACAGGGTTGGTGTCTTGAATTTTTCTTCGAAAAATATTTTTTTTAATTTTTTTTCTCGGAAATTGCTCTTTGCTCCCTGTCTACCCCCATGGACCAGATAGTAAAAAAGAGATGAAATTTTTTTTTTTCAAATTTAGTTGCAAAATATGAGATGAAACCATTGGAATTCAGTCGAAGATTTATCGTAAGAGTCAAGCTGAATCGAAATAGGCCTATCTTTTTTTGTTATATATGTGTATGCATATAAAAAACAACGACCATTACGTACGAGTGTTTCAGATTCTTGGAAGCAAAAATAATTATTTTTTTATTTCGAAATAGAAGATTTAAAATTTTCTGTAGCCTAGGTCCCTATAGGTCTTCGAAGAATTGAGAATGTGTTGATACTGTTCTCGAATATTAAGTTAGTCCGTAAAATTTATGCGGACTGTTCGGTAAATAATAAAAGGCGAATTAATTTTTCCTCTTGAATTCGAAAGGAAAATTAAGCAAACTTGACCTTTATAGAAAGATTACTGTCCCTTCCAAGGTTTGTTACGAATATGTGATGGGAATTAAATATTTTCCTTCGTTAATAATTGCAAGCATTGCGCATAGTCTTTAACTTGATAGACGCTAAATCTTTCATGCATGTTTTACTTCTCTAAAATGAAATTTTTATTTCAAATATCTCCTTCGTGACCCCCATTATTGATCAACGTATCATTTTAAACTATGTGGATTGAAGAAAATTACGTTAGCATCTCAAATTTTCTGAAGTGAAATTTTCTATTAAATAGTTAAGTGTTAGTCTAATATTGAGATAGATGGGTTGGCGAAAAAGAGAATATTCAGACTAGAGTTTACCTTAGAATTGTAAGATCCATTTCAAACACACCACTATGGGATTTCCTGACCCAAAAATTTTATTAAGCATCGAAGTTGATGAAAATATGGATACAATCTTATTAATTTTTTATAATAGTATGCATTAAAAATAAATCTGTTATTGTCCATTTTCAAAGATATTTTATTTTACAAAAATTAGGACACTTACATGAGTAACCCCCTCCCATAAAAAATAAATTGTGATGGGTACCTAAGTACCAAAATTAAGTGAAAAAACAACACTAAAAAAAACAAGCGGACCAAGTATTTTGTTGGTTTAGGACAATGCCCTTAACCATTTCAACAATTTGACTTCATCAATTTTACCACTAAAATTAGTTTAATTTCATCGAACCATTTTATAAACTTTAATAATTTATTTTAATTTTTAATTTTTCGTCCACTTTTTATTCTTTCATCGTTCGTTATATTGATTGTTATTTAGACATCAATCAAAAAGAAACAAAAACTGATTTTATTTCTTGCAATGCAACCATCACCCTATTACTGGACGTAATACTATATCGATGATGATGGTGATGAACAAAAAAAAACAAAAAAAACAAAAAAAACAAAAGTAAAATAAAAAATGAAAAAAATTCATATTGCAAAAATAAATTTTATCCGATTTTCTGGGAATGGAAATGGGAATGAAAAACATATATTATTATTATTATTATTGTGGAATACCTTGTCGTGAAAAGATATTCTCACCAGAAGGTAATCTACAGATTTTGCGTGTTCAACCACTTCATATGTAAACATACGGGTAAGCCAAAACCTGGGCAAACACTGGTGATTTTAGAGCTGGTTCAGATGGTTTATACACGGGCTTATTTACACGCACACCAACACACATAAGTAGTGATTACATATGTTTGTGTGAATGGCCCGGTGTGTCGTTTCTTGTAGTGATAAGAAATGATGGGTTGGTTAGTGTATGGAATCGTGACATCATTGTAATATTGAGACTGGTCACAATTTGGTTCTTATACATTACTTGCATGTATGTGCAAGTAATTACAATCAAACGTAATTTGTGTTTATGGTTTAATATCATTGAGATGAATATTTGCCAACCTTGCAGCATCGACTGTTATTGAGGGGTCTGAGCCCTTTAACCTTATACGATATGAGTCCCCCACAATTATTATTATTATTATTTTCTTACTTGCAGCATAAGCATACTTATTCTTGCATGACAGACGAATAAATTTTGTTTTTTATTTTTTAATTTTTTATTTTGTATGTATAGCCCTCGTAGGTCACTGTATTATCGATAGCCTGATGACATTTATATTTTGGTTTAATCTGAAATTTATAGAAACTAATAAATGTTCACATAATACCCACATTGTGTTCTGAGCTTGTACGTTGGATTGGCCAGAGATCAGAGATGTAGCAAAAGAGATAGACTGTACGAGTTACTTGATGCTCTGCTAAAAAATATTTATAACCATCAAAGCCTTATTCAAAGAAACATTATTTTGACTGGTCAAATTTTAGTATTAGGTACAGCATAAAAGTGGTCTATGTTTGGAATAAGTGAAAATAATTTTTCTGTATTGAGATCCATGTGGACCATACATTTGTTTGGGGATAGTTTTGTTATGGCAGAATTACCTATACTCACTCAAAGAGGTTGAATGTGTTAAGTTCTAAACATCGAATTCTGTATTTTGAGAATTTATTGTCCTACTTATTCGAAACTATACCCAAGAATCTATGAAAAAATACAACTAAGCAAGACTCATGTCTGAATTCTTTATTATTTCAATAATTTAGATTAATCAAAGCATTTCAATTTGTGCTATTATAAAATGTAGTGTGTGGGCCTTATTCTTAGCTATTTTTATTATTTTTCCTTATTTTCTTTCTTTTCCTTTTCTTTGCCTGCGCTGCAATTGAAGACGAAGTTACTTATTGTGGGCTGGCTAACAATTGCAGTTTCAATCACCATCTCTTCTGATTCTTAACCCTTGTATTTTGTTTTCACTGTTCGACATTTTTGTACTTTGCATCTGTAGATTAACCTGGCTTCTTTTTGTCCCTTAAAAACTTATTTATTTTCTGCTTTTCCCAATGAAGTTACTAAATTTTTCCTTTTCAAATATTTGAAATTTGTTATTTGGTAATGTGGTCCGTACTTGCAATTCCTGCACTCGACTTGTTGATGTCAGTACTTTTGTCTTTAATTTGGTTCAGTGCTGCTGTTCTTTCTTTTTTCCTTTATTTAAAATTCATAATTTTTCTTTTGATCGATTTATCTTTGTCTAAGCTTCCATTACTTCAACACCACGAGGTTGTTCATATTTACTTATTTCTTACATAACATGGTTAATTCTGAAATTAACTTAATTTATTTAACCCACTCGAATTGGAGTATGTGTGAGGTGAGTTTTGAGTGCTCGACTCCCACTTAATTTCATCTGTCCCATTTGGAAAGATAGCTCGTGTCCAAAAAACCTACATATTTTAATTTTCTTTCTTGAAACTTGGCTTTGGACTGCGAGTGCGCCTCCATGTAGACTTTTGCATTCCGCAGAGATTTGAATGAATTTAAAACACTTCAGCTATTATAATACAAGTACCGTGTAAGATGTAAGTTATTACCTACCTACTCAAATTTTTTGACTCAGTTTATTTGCAACAACCCGAAGAAGAGATCAATATCTCTAAACTCTTATTTTTGTGCTATGCAGGATACCATACACACATATCTATTAAACGTTTCCATCAATAATCGAGTCTTTTTTATTTTTTTTAACAAAGAATAAGCTGCAGTATATGGTAATAAAAGGTTTTGAAATCTGTGGGTGTGTGCGTAGATATACACGACACCACACAAACACCAATCAGGTCGGTTGCGTATACGTGTAGTAGTATGTGTGCGGGCCGAGCCCAGTAAACAATTAAGCTGCGTAGACGAAATACACAGCCGTGAGCGCAAAAAGGTTGTTTGCGGGTTTTACCCCGCTGGCCCGCTAGGTGGTCGACGAGTGTGTAATACACACTCGTTCGTCATCGACCACCCGTTGCCACAAAATCAATTTTATTTTTGTAGTAGGGTGGAATCGGAAAAATGAGAAAATTTTAATGTTTAGGAGAATGATGTGTTTTATTCAGATCTGAATTTTTGAGCTGAATTTTCCTTTTTTTTCAAAACTGGAATGTTTGGGTTCAAAAAAAGCATTTTTGTCAAACAAAACAAATGTTTATGAATCGTTGACAAAATATATAGGGAATTTCATTTCATTTTTAAATTTGGTGTGTAGGTTTAACTTTTTCATATTTTAAGTTGAGGAACGTTATAACTTTTATTTCTAATGCGAAATTTTGTAGGGTCAAACAATTATTGCTCTCTTCGTATGCTCTGTCGATTTATCGATTGACTGTATTAATAATGGAAAAATACTTTTAATAGTGTTAGAAATCTTCAGAGTACAAAATTTTCTTTTTAAAAAGCTTTTAGCTCTTTTACGGTAATTTCATCCGTAATTTGAGCCACTGATCATTCGTTATTATTTAGGCACTCTAATTTTTTCAAGAATCTGGTTCCCATTCGGATTTTCAGTTAAAAATCTACTTTGAATGCAATTTTTTGTTTTCTAATGTGAAATCAAATAAATGCATTTCATAATGTAAAATATATTCAACAGGTCTTTTAATGGGTGAATTTAGTTTTATCCTTGAATAATTCAATGTTGAGAGCTCTCTCTCATCAGAATCATTGGTAGGTTTATAGTTTTATACTCATATCCATTAATTCATGCTTGAAAATGTAGATAGCCTTTTTTTAAATTTAAAATGTATTAGTAAATATTTAATGACATACATAGGTACTCCTATTATAGGCTATACTTGACCGCTGAAATATACGCCTGTTTCACAGAAGCTAAAATTTTCCTAGTTCATTAGATCAGTGGTTTTCTAATTATTGGTCGCAGAAAAATTTCAATTTGAAAAATTGTTGAATTTTTTTTGCGGAATTTATTTAAATTATTAAATATTTAATAATTTTAAATTATGGTAAAACGTTTATATACCCAGCACTGCAAACTTATATTTCTGTTGAATTCATTTTTAAAACCTTCACATGATATCTTTTATGATTCATTTTAATTATTTGGGACACCATGTATGCACATATAATGTATTTGTAGAATAAGTATATATTGATGGAAAATCGTAGCTAACTTATGCTAATTTTTTTAACAAACTGTACGTCTATATTCATTTTAAACTTCTCAGTAATGAGATAATAAAACCAGTTATGATTTTGGATAAAAAAGTATTTATACTCTTACATTTACCACCGTGTGTTTCTCTCCCTATGACAATAATGAAAAAAATCTGCGTGGAGACAAATTTAACGTAGATATATGTCCCTGTATCATTTTTATACTGAAATATTTTTATTTCACATTATTCAATTAACGAAGAAAATTGAAAAAAACTATGGTTTACCCATGTTTCAGCCTCCCCGGGTGAAAGCATATTGAATAGGGGTAGATTCAGGAAATCATCGCCAGTATCAAAAATTAAACATTATTTTATAGTTTAGCCAGTCTAGATAATTGATACACGTTGATCACCTTTCTTTCATTTTTTCGATATAAATTTTTTTTTTTTTTTTATTACCCAAAATGGGTAATGAATGTTTACAGTGTTTTGAAATGGGTCTTAGTTAAAAAACGTTTGGGAACTACTGCATTAATCAGTTGTAACTGACGTCAGTATTTATGACATAATTTCGTATTGAAGTACTAACAGATTGCAAATGATAACGTAAGTACCTTAAAATTAGCTAGAATTAAAAAAGAACGGAGAAATTCAACCACCCCTCCTGCAATTCCTTCGGATTGCCGAATAACGATTTTTATGAAGAATATTTTGTATTTAAATTTTGTTACTCACTCCGTTTATTTTATTTTATTTTCCAAATATATTTTATTGGGCATTGGTGAAGAAACTAGACCACCTTCTGTTTGAAGATATTTGATAGGAGGGAAAAACTATATATGTATATATGGGTGTTAGAGTTAATTGGAGGGGAAATAATGAATGTAATAAATTTTGTTGAAATAAAATTGATGATGTGATAGTAGGAGAAATTCTGCAAACTGCGAGATGAGGATGTAGAATTCGAAAAAGCTGATAAGAAATGCACGAGAGATCACTTGAGGTGGGAGGGTTTCTTTTGAGGTGACAGAAAGAGGAGGGGTTTTATTTTCTTTTGCTAATCTTTGTACCTCTGGATTCATTTCACCTAATAAAATTTACTGGGATAAATTTCTTCGAAAAATTTATCATTAAATGGGAAAAGTCAAAGCACATTTTCACTTCTGGTTTTTCATTAATTTTTTTGTATTTGTATTTATTTTGTATTTTTTCCCCCTTCGAATTCATATTAAATAACGACGAGTTACCATATCGATCGGTTAATATGAATACGTGATTCCTTGGAACAATATTATCGGAAATTTTAATGACCTCTTCTGTGTGTGAAGCTAGGTCAAAGGTTTTTTTCATTATAATTTATGTTTTGATAACCGATCTTTTGATTAGGCACGGATTAAACGATTCATTTGGACTATCTCGAATTCGAATTTCCAACCTATATAGAATTTATTTCATATTAATTGTAGCCTGAAACAATATTAAGTCTACTCGAGTCCTACACGTGCTTTTTATTTCGAATTGACCAGCCGATATGACGACGACGTATACATTTTTGGAGCTATCGTATCACCATTGAATTTTTTTTGGATGAACAGAAAGAAACAATGAAGCGGTCGTTATTTACAGCCTTGAAAATAGACTGTCTTTGAGAGAACAAAAAAAAAAAAAAAAACTAGCGCAGCAGTACTTCTCTAGAAAACCCAGTTTGCCAATTAGCATTAATAATTTAAAAACCGAATTGTTGAAAAAATTTAAAAAAACATCGATATCCGACATACATATTGATTTATTCATAATTCATTGGTTGTTTCAGGTAAAAGAACCACAAAATACTATCGGTAGTGATTGGTATCTTTTATAGAGGATGAGGACCGGAGATGAAACAAGAAAGATAGATTTAAGCGAAGTTCCGTCCAAGAAGCCAGTGTATTTTAGAGAAGATACATAATTTAAGCAAAGTACATTTAAGTGTGATAAACGAATGTTAATGGAAATGAACGAATGAGCGGCGGAAGTTGTAAATCAGTGTAGCCGCAAATAGATATAAATAAATTATGTATTTGTGTAATCGTGTGTTCGCAGGAGTGAGAGGGAAGAAGGATTGGTGGTCTCAACATCTTTAATAAAAATATCGATCTATCGATGTTTTATTGTTAAAAACCGATTTTCCTGGAATTTTTTGTTTTCTAGTTTTATTGAAAATTGCAGAACCTATTGGCAAAAAATTCTTTTCAGATTTTGTCTCATATTATGCATATGTTTTGTGAAAATTTCAACCTTATACATTTTGTAGTTTTCTCAAAACCATGAATACAAATTTTTTTCCATCAAATTTTCTTCTCCTGTTTTCTTGGAAACTACTGAACTAATAGTCAACAAAATTGTATTAGATTTGCATCGACATAAGAATAATCTATCGTGAAAATTTCAGCCTCATCCCTTTTGTTGTTTTCTTAGAATCCTGCAAAAAGGAATTTTCCAAGAATTTTTTGTTTTCTAGTTTTCTTAACAACTACTTACCAAACCAAGATGCACTCAACTTCTTTCAGATCTGCTCCTATATGAGAACTACCTCTCAAAAAATTTTCAACTTTATCCGTTTTTTCTATAAGCTTTTATTTTACACACTACTGCGATTTATAAAATATACCAATAATGCTGCCAGTGTTCCGCAATGAAATAATGTTTATTTCGCATAAAGCAGAAGCCAAAAAAAAAAATAAATAAATAAAAGCTGATCTTTTAAAAACTCATTTTTAACCTAAACTTATTTTAGTTTTCTCAAAACTATGAATACAAAATTTTGGGCGATAGATACTGAGGCATCCGAAATTAAATGTCTCATAATGTCCTACCTTAATGTATATTGGTATTTAAATGTTGAGGACATCATAATATCCTAATAATAAAACACTATGCAGCCGAAAACACTGATGTCTGATTTGTCTCAAAATCACCTCCTATTTCAAGACATTTTATTTTTAATTTGAAATATCTTACAGCTGAATTCTCCTTAAGATGTAGTTAAGTTCCTTGAATATGGTGAAACATAGCTTACTTTGTCTTCAAATAATACTGATGAGTTAGTCTGTATTTTTTAAGATAAACCATAAGCGTAGAATGTCAACAGAAGAACTTAACAAGGTTTCAATCTATAAAAGGGTTGAAACCTGAAAGAACAAACAGCAGAATTATTTTGAAAAATGATATGAAATATGAAAGAAAAATAACAGTTAGCAAAGCGGATAGTAAAGTGTTAGCAAAAATAAATAATAACTATTGCAGACAACAAAATAGGGGAGATCATTAGAATTCCTATGGTCTTCACCTATCAGATTGTCTTCATAAGAATTGAATAATTTGGGGTGTGAAAAATCCTTGAGTGAAACTTTAGGCTTCAGAATCTTTAATTTGATTTTTTTTTTGTGAATGAATGAAGTGAAATAATATGGTCTATTATAGATGAAGATGGATTGGAACCAAGACATCACTGTGTGCAAAAGAAGGTACTATGACGCATCTGTTTGATAATAACTATGTATCTTTTCCATGCATTGTACTTTTGCCTTAAAATTAATATATACTAGCCCAATACTTTCCGCGGATTTTTTCCTTTTTTCTCACTCCTTTTTTTCTCTTCTATATAGACTCCCCTCATAAAAATGTGAATCTTCAATTCTATACCTTTCTCCTCATTTCTTCTTTTCTCTCATGTCTTTTCCTTAATATCTTATCATTTCTCACACTCGACTTTTGTTTCCCCTCCTGAAAATACCTGTCCGTGGAATAGTCTTTTAATATAATATATATACATTCAAATAACCAGTTTGTATCTACCCCTACTCGATTTATTATATTCTTACATCATATTTTTTTTCACTAAGAGTGTCTTTGATCAAGTTCTCTCTGTACGGTTAATTTTATATTCTTGGTTGAATACCATGTTTTATAGCTATGTCTGAACTGACAAATGCTTTTTCAATATTAAACGTAAGTATGAACATTATCATGTGTTGAGTTTTCTTCCCTGGGCAATGGGTTAGAGTTGGTTGTGTTTCTTGCACTTTCAATCAAAAATGTTCAACAAAGTAAGTAAATTCTATGGAAATTATAAAATCTATGGTTTATGGACATAAAAAACTTCATTTAGACATGGTATAAATTTGAGTCCAAGGACACCTGATATACTATCCAGTGGGGCAGTAGTAATTCTGTAGCCACTGTCCTTCATGAGTGGGTTCTTAAAAGTCATTGGTCTTGTTTGAAAGTCAGATCAAATAATCTTGTAGAGACTGAAGGAAGATCTCCAAAATTTCCCCCAGCATACCACAGCTACATGGCTTTTGTTGACAGATCAATTGCAGTCATCTGAACAGAGCTTGTTGAAAGTTTTGTCGGCAATGTACTAAATTTCCCTCTTAAATTATGACAAGAACTCCATTCGATCACATTGTCAACTGTTTTCATTACCCACAGATATTCATAAAAAATTGCCTTGAAGTGCAATATGATTGACTGCATAGAGAAACTTTAATCACCATTACTTGAACCTTTATGGTATAAAGAATAATTCCTAGCTGTCTTTTGTTTCCACCCTAATCTAGCCTAAAGTTCAACTAGCACCTAGTTTCTACATCAGGTAAAGAATATTTGGAATTCTACATCCGCAGATGGAATGCTAAGAACATTGAAAACTGCCATGTGAGGACTTGACTCATGGCTTTGACCTGCTCCTATCCGCCTATATGTTGAAGGACTACTTGAGAAAACAAACCTAATACCAGGTATCGCTAACTCAAGAGTGTTTGATATCTAGGTTTTGTTTTTTGTCATTGTGTCTTTCTTGTCAATCACATTTCCCCTACTTATTGTCTACATGATAGTCATCAAAAGCAAAGGCAGATAAAGAAACGTACGTATGGAAATATAATAAAGCGAAGCAAATAAAATAAAGCAGAATATGTTGGCAGCATATGTCTTATTAGCTTGGTTTTTACCATGCATAGAATTCTACATTATGCTGTATTCTGTTTGAATTATCTGTTGTTCAAATGAAATTCTACTGTTTATACAGGGAGTTGTCTTATACTTGATGATTATAATTTAAATCTGATAAAGAGTTAATAGAATTGTCTGAATAAGAATTTCATTTGGTTATTGTCATTATCAGCTTTCGTCTTCATTTTTTTTGGTACTTTAGACACTATATTGTCTTGACTTAAGCTTTTTGTCTACAAAATGTTATCATACTATGTCATCAATAGAAGTCGAAAATATTTTTATTTTCACATAGAAAAAATTTCGGACTTCTCAATACATACATACATACATACATACATACATGTACACAAATAGACACACACACATACACACACACACACACTTTCACTCACATACACACTGACATATCAATATAATATATGTACATATATATAAATATAAACAAAAAAATTAGGTGAAAATAAGAAAATTGTCTTAATTCTTTTATTTTCTCTTGAAAAGGATTATTTTCATCATCCCCACACCTATCCCTTTTGTAAGGTCGATTTTAATACCCGGTTTGTAAGCAAACTGGGTAAAAAAAACTAATGACTGGAAAAAATCAAAATTTCATTAATGGTTCACCCACTTGTAAGTACTTATAGTTTACATTATGACCAGACAGGCATCAAATATGATTCGATTTCTCTATTATTTATCCCAAATTCGTCAGCCAAAAGGTCTGACGTCTGTATGACAGTCAATGTTCGCTTTTGAAAAAATTTAATACATCTTGATAGATATAGACGATTTAATTTTGCGAGATGTTATTCTGTGTGGCTAATTAAACAATGATGAATTATTCGACGCTAACTTTTGTTGGAAAAGTTAAAGGACGAGTGTGACGCACTATTTTTAATACTCTTCTGAACGAGTGTTTTGTTTCAGAATATTGTTTGTTGAAAAAAAGCAGACAAATTTACAACAGAATTGAATAATTTTATTCTACAGTACTAAATTCTCAATAATGCATTTTGTGTTTTAGCCTACCCGTGCTAATGATATATTCACTTCGGATTAATTCGTAATCATTGAGCAACAATTACGAGCTACAGTTGATTAAGTTATTTTACAATTTTCTGACTAATCAGTAATGGTGTTCAGGGTGGTAAGAAAAAACAAGAAAAAGACGATATCGTGAACAAAATTATTTATGATTGAACGGTATGAAAGCAGATGAAAAGCTTTAAATGTTTCATACTTTTTATTTAAATATGTTTTCAAAGAATAATATTTATATATTAAAATTGATCCTATGAAACGAGCTGGTGGTGGGTGTGGGTTCGTTTTTTGTTTCATAATCTCAAGAAAACGTTTGGCACTATTTACTGAAATTTACAAGCAACCACATAATATAACTAATATTATCTTACAGGTAAAGTATGAAAAGCCTAAACAGATACCATTCATTTCCTAGGCATTTTATGAAATGCCTAACTCAAGTTAGGTAAAGTGTGAAATCAAGTTGTTTTTTTATAAAAACAGGAAGAAATTACAGATATTGGGCTAATTCTAATATACTACCAGATAAGATGGTAGTGTTATTTTTATCTGTTGTTATTTCATTGAGTACAGTAAATGTTTGAAAAATTTGAGAATGGAAGATACAATATGTGTTATTTTCAATGTAAACATGTTGCTGAGAAGCAATGTATCTAATTAATTGATACATACTAACTGAACTCGAATATAATTAATTAGTGGCAAATGAGTTTCAAATCTTGTTTCTGAAACAAGTCTTGATTCCTATCATCAGAAGTGCGAAAAATATCGATACGTACCAATATGTATTGATATTTATAGAGGTTGAGGACTGGACTCGAATAAAAAGAAACGTAAAAAATAATTGTACACGAAGTTGAATCACAGAAGCGTATAATTCAACAAAAGATTTGAGTAAGATAGAATAAAGTGTTTATGTTGTGTGAGACAAACGTACACGAGCGTAGCCAAATGTGTGATAAATAATGAAACAGTGTTACCAGATAAACAAGTGATATAGAGTATATAGATAAAGAGTGTAGAGTGTTTGTAGGAGAGTGAGGGGAGGAGGATTGGTCGTCACAACAATATTTAAAAGAAAATATCAATTTCTTAGGCTTCAATTTGTTAAAGTACTGGAAAATATCAATATTTGACTGAAATAATTCCCTATCTATCGATATATTACGATATTTTGCGTATTGATATTTTCCTGACATATCGATACGTATTGATACTGTGACGTCCAAAAATATCACAAAAACACACACACAACAAACAAAAAAAAAGAGTCAATAGAAAGGCAGGTAAAGTATAGGAACCCTGCATGGCCAAGTGTAGGAATAGACAAAAAGGAAGAAAAAGGAAAATTCACCATTTCAGAACTGACACCCCAATTGCCAGAATAACCATCCACCCTCTCCCACCACATTCCTGATTATTAGGCTATCATTTTAAATTTCGATTCCCAAGAAAAGAGTGACCGAAACAGAGTAATAAAGAAAACCATATATTTACTGATCCTCTGTGACAGCTCTGCAGCGGCCTTGAGACGATGCAAATTCAGGTGATGAAATTCTGTGATGCCTCTTGTCGCCCCGGCTGTTGTAGCCCCACTGACAAACACTGGTACAGATGACAACAGCAACTGACTGGTTCCCCCGCTCTGCCTCCACTGCTCTATCTGGTTGGTTGTGTGACCACTGTGGAGGTGCGGTTTCTGCACCCCTCTGTGGCCTTTTTTGAATTTTGAAAACCAAAGTTCAAATTTGACCTTGAAGGTCAAAGTATTTTTGATTTTGATTAACACAAGAATGCTTACAAATTGGCCACCCTAATGGACAAAATTATATTAAAAGTGTTAAAAATCAAAAATTTGTAAATTCCAAAAATAGGCATAAAACCTTGAAATCAAGGGTAATTTTATACACACAATTCGCGATTAATTATTGTAACATTAAACAGTGAGGGCAGGCCCCTCCGAGTAAGTTTTCTGATTTTGAATTGAAAATTTAGTGGCTGAAAAAAAAAACTTTCGAGGCAAAAACCTCTACACGGCGCGATCCGACTGCTAAACTTCAACTAACTCTAGGCTAAACTATGAGGATCGCGCCAGGCATCAAGAGAAATTCCCCCCCCCCAGAACTCACCACCAATCGCATCGTCTTGTACACATCTCATACTATAAAAATACAGCCAATCCTGTAAAGGAAGATAAAATATTTTAGCCGCTGCATTCAAATTTAAACTTTAACGTATTTTTCGGTCCGTTAGGCGAGCAACTGAATGGACCGCCAAAAGTTAGTCAAGAACATGCGAGAATACAGTATAGGCTATTGTATAAATGAGCGTAATTGGCGGCTAGGCTAATTGGTGAATAATAGGTAACACGGACAGGCAAACAAGTTGAAACTGTGTAGCCTAGCCGCGATTGAGAATATAAAATACATTGTGAAATACAATTTCCATCGCCGAATTTGTGTATAAAAATTTGCTGAATAATTCGCCGATCTTATTTGCGTGAAGAGAGAAAAAAAAATCATCGCAAAAAAAACAATTCGGTTAGCGCATTTGGCGTCAGGATCACAGATATTTCGGAAAAAAAACAGGGGAGTAGTGAAGGGAAGAGACGTATTTATAGAAAAAAATTAAAGGTCAGGCATCTCAATACAAAAGAAATATACATTTTGCACCACTACTTCCTACAACTTAGATTTTGAGAACATTGAGGAATAACATATCCACTCTAATCACCACGGTGTGGTAAAGTCCAAATGAGTGAAGCCTTAGATAGTCTACTTCCTAGGAAAATAGAAATTTCAAAAGTGAGTGAAACCAAAAAAAAAACTGTTCAATACAAACTGTATACCAACAGAGGGAATCATTTCACCTTATTAATATTACTATATTACCTCTTCACTTTATGTGTCCGGTACTTTTTTCTTATAATTTCACACTCTGCCTAAATGTTGACAGGCAATATATGAAATGCGCGGAGGCCAGTTGTATTTTTCACTGTTTTCACACTTTGCTTGTGACATATACAAATACGGTATATTCATGGCACCTACTTACATAGATACTGAACAGATAATTATATCCTAAATATTCTCCAAAAGTCACCTAATTTGATACAAAAGTGTCATTCTATGAAAACGATGAAAATTACCAAACCAGCAAATATCTCCGTAGGTAATTAAAAATGCTAGGAACTTGATTTTTTTTTTTTTATATGATTGAAAATAATCTCCCCTATCATAGTCAGTAAGAAGCTCTTTTCAATAAATATTTCTAAATTAAATATGTTGATAAATTATATGAAATATTCCATTGTCGTGAATGTAACCACTTGTGTTTTTCATAATATTTTTGATTTTATAAATGCTGTTTCTGTGCTGAGTAACATCTTTCATAGAAAATGTAAAAATGATAGATGAAAGGATAAGTTGGTAAAAATAAAAAAATTTTAAAGGACCAATAACAGTTTGTTGGTTTCTGATAAGTTGTAACACCGGTTTTTATTTCTTAAATATAATAATTTATAAACCAATCAGAAAAGTTTTTGTTATCTTATATTTCAATGGGGCAAATGGTCAGACTGATTTCTCTTTTTTATGCTAGCAACATTATCCGATGGGAAAAATGTCTTTACTTCAAGTCATTTCATGCACTTTTAACAAATTCTATGACAAATAATTCTTTCTACTTTTTTTTCTCTTAGTAATGGATAGCCATAGGAGTGCATAATTATATTAGTTAAACAATTTCCAGGACATACAATATGTATCAGTAAGTACTGCTACTGACATTGCCAGTCTGAGTTTCTGTTCAATGCTTGTTTATTAGTTGGCAGGTTCAATTTTATATGAATTTTTCGTTCATCGTGGACTACGTTTTTTTCCATAATCGTGTCAAAGGTCATTTTTAGAGATACGATGAAAAGACTTGTATATGACGAAAGAATGTATGGTATGGGTGGTTTTGATTTATTACATTTATGGGAAGTGATATACTGACAACACCGAATTTACAAATTTACATTACAATAATTTCATTACTGCATAACCAACTATAATTATTACTCATGCAACTTGGAACAAATTTTTTTTTATCCCTCCTCTCCAAGGGGTGTTTGATGCGTACCTAATAATATTTTATTTGAATTTTGTTTAATTACTATAAATAACTCCCTCTAAAAAATTTTTGAAAAATAATATTTGAAATTTCAGAAATGAAAATTGTCAATTTTCATAATTTTCATGGAATGACTTATATGCCTATATTTTATTTTCTATCAGATGCAGTATAGATACCAGTTTTTGTTTGATAGTCACGAACTTTGGTGCATATCATTGTGTTCGGATGAGGTTAAGATCTATTAAGTTTGGAGCAGATAAATTAGATTGTATGTTTGGTACATCCGATTAAGCTTCATTTTTGATAGTTTGATGATGCTAATATTTGTAATTTTTGAGAAATTGACTCAAAATTTTCATCAAACCTCGATTCAGCATTATTCTAAAATTCCAAAAAATGCTTTACCATTCTTCCATTCTTGCTCTCTGAATATTTGAAGGATGAATAGGTCATAAATTAATTCTACCAATTTTTGTTCAGATTAACTAAATTGTTAGGCCTACCTAACATGGTGTTTTGATTAATTCCAACCTGTTTGTTGGAAAATCTACTTTTTCTTTCGAAAGCCTAATAAGTAATTTAAATATAGATAATATTTGCTAATTTACGTTTTTTTAATCTTTGGTTTTTAATGAAAAGCAATAAACAATATCATTTTGTGAGAAAGTTAATAAGTTCATTTTGATCTTTATTAGCTTTTCACAGTTCCTTTTTGTTCATAAAAATGATCGAGTTTTTTCAAATTCTGAAATGAAAGGAAATATACTATGGTAATCGATTAGAAGTATAAAGTTTTGTAGTGTGTGAGACCTATTTTGACTCTTTTTTCATTATTTTCCTTCGTTTCTTGCGGTTACGATGACAAACTGAGTTACCTGCTGCTGGCTACCAAGAACTTGGACGACTATCTTTTTTTTATTGGCTTAAGCTCGTCTGTTTCAAATTCATCTTTCGTCACTTATGTTTTGGACGCCATGTCTTATACAATGGCTTCCTTTCCATACTTAATTTCCAAAATTCATCTTCTAAATTTAATTCTCTTTGAAGTCTCTTGATTAAATCATGGTTCTAGTTCTTGGTTCTTGCCTTTCAAGTATGTTGGCACCTCCATTCTTCATGTACAACTTTGCACGTGAGTATCATTTATTTTGAAATAAACTAATATATTTTGAATTCTTTATTCTTATTAATGTTAGTCATGTGCTATTTTTCTGTTTGTATGTTTTCTTTTCAATATAATAATAATGTCTTCTAAAATGTTTTAATTCTTTAATTGAATCCTTTGTCATGTGAGTAATGTATGTAAGTGAATCTTTGTGCGCTCGATCCCCATTTAATTCGATTGTTTTCATCATCAAATATAACATATATCCGTACCCAACTTGTACTTTTTTGACCTCCTATTTCGATCATTATTACCACTGTGTCTGCGCTTTCTATCTGGACTTTCACATACTACAATTCATTGAGTTCAAGGATTTATTTTTTGACTGTGGGAAATTCTTGGAGTTCGGTTTATATTTCATACATTGTTCAAGGATAATTCCATTATCTTCAGTAAGGAATCATTAGGTAGATCTAAGTAGGTGCATAAGTTTATTACCTACCCCACACGAAACAAACTGATCATTAAAATCAAGGAATTATGTTTCATCCACTTGGGTACTTACCTGTTAGTGTAACCCTTTTTATATTTGATATAATTAGATGTGAAATAGTTAGGCTTTGGGCTAAGAATAAAATGACATAGAGTTGATGTGGAAAGATGAAGTGATATTTTCCAGGAGTTCAGCACCTTGATGTCAAGTTATGATAACGCACTCTCTTACGTATTCTCTTATTCTCTTTGTTGTTGTTTTTTGGTGATTCCATATCATCTGCCTCACATGCACTCAGATTATAATCAATTGGCCTTTGCGCTCCTCCAGTTTGGAAGTTTAAACATTCAGGTTCGTGTTGTTGTTCAATTTCATAAACGTCGCCAGCTGTATTTTTCTGTTTCCAACCCATGGGAGTTATATTAATGAAATATGTTTCTTCAGCTGTTTTGTAATAAGTATTTGATTTTTTTTTTTTTTTTGAATTTTTATTCTATTTCTTATCGCCCACAACTGCTTTTGTTCACATTTATTAGCCTACAAATGAGGCTGCCTAATTCTCCTTTTTCTTTTTCCTTTTTTCTTATTTTCTGTTTCCTTCAATTTCCTGACAAGATGTAAAGGAGGGGAGAGTAATACCCTTGGTAGTAAATATACATCAATCTCTTTAGTAGTAGATATCAGGAATGTTGTGAGCTCACTTTGTTGAGGACCGTTCCTCACTCTTTTTTTTTTCTTTAGTACAAAAATATTGTATCTCGCTGCCCCTCCCTCACCTTAAAAAACCATTATAAATAATTAACTGAATGTTCTAAAAAACAACATTCACTTACAAATATTTTTTCACTCGCATGACTCATGAAATTGTTCCGAGTATTTTTACTTTTTGGGGAGAGGGGCTGGAACGGCGGCAGTGGATTGACTTTCTTAGTATAGGGAGGCGCCTTCTTACTGGTCGGGGAGGATCACAGCAGCTCCCATAGGCATAGTTCTTCATTTACCTCCTTGGTAGACAGCAAAGCTTCTAACTAATCTGATAGAAGGGACAGAATTGTTTTTCTCAGCAAAGTGGTATTCTACTTTGGCCTAATTGTTCGGTAAGCATAAACATTTGATTTTGATTTTGGTGAAGGTTTCTAAAGAAGTAAAGAGACTCGAAGAATTGAATTGGTGCTAAAAATTTGCAAGGTGGAGCACTGGATCCGTAGAATTAAGAGACTGCAAAGAGACCGATTTAACGTTGAAACTATTGTCTCCTCTTTGGGGTAGGAAAAACTCACTCGATGACTCTGCTTATAATCAAATACAATAGTCGTCGTTATGCGCAGGTTGAGGATTTGTTATTTTCAAATAAGCGTCGAATAAGTAAATTTTGAAAGGTGTACTTTTACACTTGAAGTGTCCGTACATCTTCGACAGGTAGAGTTTAGCAGATTTTTGCTGAGAAAACTGAAGAAACTCGAACTTACGGCCTATTTTCAAAATTGAAGTGGTTAACGAGGTGGGTTTCTTGGTAACGCTTTCATATTAGGCGCATGCAACTTTTTATACTTCATTGTATTGAAGTTGTTTCACATAAGCGTTTTTTTATTTTATTGTAGATATCTTTTCCGCGACTAAATTTCGCATATTTTAAATCTTGGCAGTCCCTCTGAGTACTGAAATTTTGAGAAAAAATTCTGAGAGTAGATTATAGACTATAATTATGTCAAAAGGAAGTTTTTTCTTAATCATACTAGGTTAAATCCATATTCTAGGTTTGGGAAACCACTCATGAAACAACCTGTATAGGCTCATTTGTTAGTTAAAATTCTGGAAGACTTTGATGAAAACTACTTAGTCGTTCTGATTCTTGCAGAAAATGTAAAGCTAAATCTTTAATTTTCTGATTTTTCACCAGTCTGTGACAATATAGTGACACTCCATCTTGTCAGCCCTGAAAAAGTTTTCTTCCGTTTGTTTTGTTTATAACCAAATTAAGTTGTAAATTGGCTTTTTTTCAATGGTATTTATATACATGGATAATATGTCCTTTGTAAGTCTTACGAATTTAAATGAATTAACCTTTCTCATTCACCCTTGTTAAATAACCAAATCCGTTATACATACTAGGTGTCCCCAAATATTACTTTCTTTTTGAAGATATAATAGTTTAGTGCGACAAAAAAGCTCACAATAATTATTGCATAATCAATTTTGTCAGAGATTATGTCTCCTAAACTAATAGGATTATTACCGAACTGAATCTTCGTTTTTAGATCGTTTTACTGTTTAATTTTTTCAAGAGATGAACTGAATTCAAATTTTAATTCATAACGAGATAAATTAATAGTTTATTTAGCATATAGGTTCATTTAATTTTATAAAAAAATGGGTCCAGGTATGAATATAAAAAAAATGTCGGTAAAACCTTTTGAAGGCATTTCATTGACGCATCCATCCTGCAATAGTCTTGTTCCTTTTATGTACACTTTTATTTATTTTTTATTTTTTATTATAATACCACACTTTCCACGGACTTTCCATATTTTTTCAATCTTTTTCCTATTTCTTTATAAACCATCATGTACAGAAACATGAATATTCACGTTTCTGTATAATTCTCTTGGTTTCTTCTTTCTTTCCTTGGTTTTTCCTCAACATCTTATCTTTCCTTATACTATATTATATTTCATTTCTCCTACCAAATTCGTCTGTCCGTGGAATAGTCTCTCGATGTAATACATATCTATCTCTGTACTGGTTTTTTCCATACCCCTACTTAATTTATATTTTTTCTCTTGCTAAAAATAATCCATTTGTAAGTGCTTCAGTGCACAGTTTGTTTTCTCTCTTTGAAGAGGTAATATGTATTTTAAATGACGTCTAAACAGACGAATTTTTTTATTTTATTAAACATGAAAAGTGAATCAATCATGTGTTGAAGTTTTCTCCTTGGGCAAATGGGTTGACTTTAGTGATATTTCCTTGCATTTTCGACCAAGAAAGTCAATCAAGTAAGTGAAAATCCATGGAGATCAAAAAACCTATGGTTTATAGATATAAAAATTTTTGTGTATGCATGGTATAAATTTGGGTCCAAGGACACCTGGCAGGCTATCCGGTTGGGCAGTGGTAATTCTGTGGCTACTGTCCTTTGTGTATGAATATTCCAAAGTCTATGGTTATGTGTTTTAAAAAAGAAAGCTGGCCTAAAGAATTTTGTAGGGACTGAAGGAGGATCGCTGTAGAGGCCCCCCCTGGCATACCACATATTTTTTTCCACTTTCCGCATATACTATGTTCCAAGGTCATTCATAACTACAAATCCGTGTTAACTTCTGTCTAGGTTTGTCTAGAATTTTAATAATATTCATTTAACACCATGCCTTGCTGAGTATTTACTCTCGAGACATTGGGGTATGATACAATAATACACGTGTCGTAGTAAAACACACAAAAAAAAATGGCGCCCAAAAAGGGACTCGAACCATGTATCCATAGGTCGAATTTTCTGAAGTCAAAACTCCAAGGTCGTGTTGTTTTATTAATTCTTCAACACTCCTTGGATATTTTTTTTGGATTGTACCCTCATTTGAGGATAGCAAATATTATAAAAACCCTATAGGTATTGGGAAATAACGTGATTTCATACCATATCAAACAAATTTTTCACAGACACAGCAGTTTTGAACCTGTGTGCTTTGGTTTTTAGCACAGGAACTCAAACAGTCGCCTAGTTGCCTGTAATTAATGTTAAAAAACGATAAAAAAAGAAATCATGCCTAGCCTCTTATGCATCTGGATCCAAAAAATATAAATACCTTGGAAAAATATAAAAAAAAATCGATATTTTTAATCAATCCATCGATTCTTAAAACTCGAAAAATTTCCAATGTCGCATTTCCAACTTGCGCAATAATAATAATAAAAATTAAAATACTTCAGGAAAACTCCAGGAATCCTTACGTGACAATAATTGATCGATTTCCAAGGAAAAAACATCGCTAAAAACCCATGCCCGTTCTCCAAATAAAACAATTTGAATTTCGAAAAATTTTTAATTTTGCTGAACAGTCTCCTCTCCTGACTGAAAGGAAAAACTTGAGAAAAATATTTTTATTTAATTTGTGAATTTTATGTTCCTTTAATTTTTGTGATTTATTTGTATGTCCGTGGTAAACGCAATAGGCATAATGATGAGAGCTCAAAGGGCTAGATCTGACCCTACTCCTCAAAATGACCCAAATCCTAATTTGCAACCCAGGGTACAAAATCCTAGAGGTAGACCACGTAAAACACCACAACAACAACCACAATTAGAAAATGTGAATACACAATTACCCGAAAACATGCCCTTGGAACAAGAAATTGATATCCTTGGACTCGGAGTTGACGTACAACAAAGAGAATTTTACCCAGAATCCTTAAAACAGATACTTGACAAACAAAACTCTGATTTACAAACATTAATGTCAAACTTAAACAGAACCCAAATCCTAGAGACCTCCATGGCGGAACTTAATACAAAAGTAAACATGAATGAGCTCGCCTTAACAGGTTTGGCAGCAAAAGTTGCTAGCAACAAGAATACTCTTGCAAATCTAAAAGTTTCCGTAGAAGATCTCGGAGTTGGAATTCAGACAGTTGCATCGGAAATAGCTGAAATGAAAAAAATTTCTAGCACTGTCGAAAATATTTCCTTAGTTCTACAGGACCTTGTAAGTCGTATACCACCCCCAACAACCACAAATAATAATACACAAAGTTCCGTGGTAGATTCTGGAATTGAAACCCACTCGACCATTCCAATTCACACTACACAAGTCAATTCTGAATCCGAGAGATCAGCAAGTTCCATGGTTGCTCACATGAGTGCATTACCCCCACAAAACAACTCAGAAGCAACAAGTATCGCTAGTTCCAATAACCCACCAAGGGACCCAAACCAACAAAGTTCCTCGATCTCCCAAGAGGATACCGAAACTGTACCACCTCCAAGACGAGTCCAACCAGTTAGACAAAATGGACAACTGGTTGGAGGACTACCCCCAATTTATATTATAAATCAAAATAATGGTCATGACGAAGACAAATCAGGCATGAATAAAGCCTTCCAGGAAATGGAGAAAAAACAATTTGAGTTAGATCCATGGACAGGTCCCAAAGACGAGAAAACCCCTATGCAAATTGTTGAGCAATATGAGAAACTCATAGGTAACAGTAATGTTACTGCAAAACGAATTGCTGCAGGATTTCGTAGGATCATAAAAGGACACTGTAAATGGCTGAAAACGGAGGATGTAAATATGACTTACACAGAGATGAAAACTCTATTCCTGCAAAGAGAATGGACAGCCATCGCAAAAAGAAATATAATTCGTGAATTTGAAAATACAGACAAGAAAAATTCAGGTTTTGACAATTTCCACGATTATTTTAAACATTGGGTGCGTAGGCTGGAGGGTTGTGGATATCAGGACGAAATAATGATCAGTGTTCTATTACCTATGATGAACAGTGGCTCACGATTTGATGTGCAGAAACAAAAAATAAAAACAATCGCAGCACTAGAAGAATACGTAGAACAATTGCCCCCTGAGATGTTTGAATGGTATGTCCAACCCCAGAAAACAAACAATCCACCTGTTAAACAAACTTCTGAAAATAAATACGAAAAGAAATTTATCAGATACGAAAAAGCAAAACCCAAAATAGGACAAATTTCCAAGGTCAATGAGAAGGAGTCTGAGGAATGTGAAACAAGTTCAGCAGACAGTGAAGCAGAAGGAGAGGAAGAAACTCCCAAAATAGGATCTATTACCTCAAAACCAGCGGAAAACTGAACATTCCATCCTCAAACTGCAACCGGGGGATGGAACAGAAGAAGTCAGGGTTGCTAACTTCTCAAGATTATCAACCTGCCTACCTTATGTATAAAGATTACCTAATTATTGGAGATAAACTCGCATTGGACATTTTTAAAAATAGCCTAAGCGAATACAATTCGATGAAATGTTCCAAAACCAATGACTTGTTTTGTAGGCAGGGAAACAAATTAAAATCCTTAGTTAAAAGACTATCAAAAATTCCAAGGTCGATTAAAAAAGCAATTAATAATTATAATGGGTTATGAAGAGCATCAAAGCAGTGGTTTTCACATTAAAGTATTTGACAAAAAATACCAACAACTTGTTAGAAAATTAAAAGAATTTGGTTTTAAAGAAATAGTTGTGTCCAAGGTCCCTCCATGTCAAACAGACCTGAAAAACAGAACATATTGGACAACACTAAACAATGTCAATGCCAATATCCATAACCTAGCAAAACGCTTTGACCTTAAATTTGCAAATCTTGACCACGTATTACTCTTTTTTGACAAAAATCAAACATACGATATTGACAATTACTATTTTAATAAAGACTTATCATTAAGATTCAAAATTTTTGTTAGCCTCTTCAAAGATGACCACACCCCAAGCACTGAAGCTTTTGGTCTAATGGAGGAGAAATTTAGATGGATTAGTAGGGAAGAATCCGACCCTTCATTACAAAAAAATTTACCAGCTAAAAAAGACAAAAACCATGAAACTAAAAACGAAAAAACAGACGAAACAAATTCTGATTCCAAGGAACCCAAGGTTGGAAATATTTCTCCAGAAAGTTCTAAAGATATAACAAATACACCAGAATCATTTGACCCGCTAGTTGGTGCAGGATTTTCAAATCTTCTGGATGGTGAAATAGATGGGGGAGAAATAATCCTCAGAGCATCGATTCCAAATTATCTTAAAGCTCCATCCGTATTAATGATATTAAAATAACTTATATTTCCACTCCTTGCCGATTGTGGTTCTCCGTGGAATTTTGTAGAACAAGATGCTTTTAAAGCAGTTCTGAAAGTCTGTCCCAATTTACAATATACGGAAATCCCAACTTCGAATCTAAGCATTAAAGCCATTATTGGAAAAAAAGTAACCAAAGTTACAAAATCGATATTCATTACCTTCTATTTGTATGATGCAGAGACTGGAGATAAAATTCCTGTAAGGACTGTAATCCGTATAGTGGCAGGATTCAACATTCCATGGATCCTTGGCAGAGAATTTCTGGTGGCATATCATGCAGTAATAGGGTTTGGTAATAGAGAAGGATTGACTTTTACAACACCTGATGGGAAAACTCATAAATTTCTACCTATACATATGATAAAGTTCAAGCGTTGATAATAGACAATAAAGTCCAAGACCCCTTCAATTATTTAAGAGATTGTCCCATCGCGTTTTTCCAGGAGACTGATATGGCTCAAAAAGAAAAAGCAAGTCTAGCACCGATTTATAAGCTAGAACAAAAAATTGTAGACAAAGATAAAATCTTAACGAGTTGGATTTTCAAAAACCCATCTTGGGGGAAAATAGCTCCAACCCTGGGATGGATGAGACAAAGGAGCAATTTGAAATTGAATTAACAACAGAAACAAATGAAGATTGCATCGAGGCTCTTATAGCCACACTCCAAGGTCAAGATAAAGAATATGATTCAGGCTTTGATGAAATCAACCCCGATGAAGAAACTTTAAAAAATGTTGCCCCCATCTTAGGGAAAATCTCTGTGGAAGCAGAAAAAGAGAAAATGGAAAACAAAAAACCAAAATACGATCCTGACTTCCAAAAACTTAGAAATGAATTCGACCACATATTCATACCTGAACCTGGAGCTTGCAACCTTTATAAACACCATTTGAAAGTCAGAAAGGACTATAAACCAACTATGTGTAAAACGTATCCCATTCCAAGGCATAAAAAAGAAAAAATAATGGAAGAAATAAAAGAATACTACAACTGTGGCATAATAAGACTTTCAAAATCATCTTATAGGATTCCATTAGTAGCAGTTCCCAAAAAGGATGGATCCTACAGGCCCTACGGTGATTTCAGACAGTTAAACCAATACTTGGAAACATAAGGAGATGAAGTTCCACACATAGACGAGCTAAAAACCCAGTTTGCAGGGTCAAAACACTTTTCATCTTTGGACTTCAGAGAAGGATTTTTACAAATATTGCTTGATGAAGAATCCTTGCAATATTGTGCATTTGTATTCGAAGGTGTTCCTTACAAATTTACACGAATACCATTTGGCACGAAGGATTCCATGCAAGCATTCCTCTCGGCAATTTGACAGGTATTCAGAGAAACAGAAGAATTTGTGGCTGCCTATGTTGACGACATTTTAGTTCATTCGAAGTCCAAGGAAGAACATCTTAAACATCTGCGTGTAATATTCCAAAGAATTTTAGATGCAGATATGACGCTAAATGAAGACAAATGCAATTTTTTCAAAGACTCCGTGGTTTTCATAGGTCATCACATTGGAAAAGATGGCATTAGGCCTGTAGAAGATTGAGCAAAAATAATCCAAGACTTCCCAACACCAAGAAACCAAAAAGCAGTGCAATCATTCCTTGGGATTGTAAACTTCTATAGATGTTTTATGCCACGATGTGCAGAAATAGGCAAACCACTCTACCGCCTTTGTGGAAAGGTTCCATTTGAGTGGACTGATGAGTGTGAGATTGACTTCAACAATTTGAAAAAAGAAATCGGTAGACAACTTCTAGAAGCACATCCAAGGTTTGATAGGCCATTTTTTATCATGGCTGATGCCTCAAGGTATGGGATTGGTGGCTTCGTTTATCAAATGGAGGACGATGGAATAACCCCAAGGATCGTTTCCATGGTTAGCAGTTTGCTCTCAAGGGCCAAAATCAACTTCATTACGTATGAGAGAGAGCTGCTGGCAATCATCTATACGTTGAAGAAATGTTATTTCTACCTCCTTGGCTACTCCATTATAGTGTTTACAGATCATCAAAGTTTGAGCATGCTCAGAATTGAGAAAAGATACTGTTCTCCCCGGGTCACCAGGTGGATCATAACATTAGAAGAGTTTAACATAAAAGGAATTAATCATGTTGCTGGATCCAAAAACGAGATTGCAGACACTCTCTCCTGATATCACAAAACTTACATTTGCAGTTCAGACAACTTTATTGTCCCAACCTCAAATGTTCAAGCACTGGAAATGACCATAAGCCCTTTAAAACCTTTAGCTGAAAATTCGATAATAAATTCCAGGAATTTTAGTCAGTGGTATAAAGAGATCCCAGACGCACAAAAATCAGATCATGAGATCTTTTTAACACAGAACTATCAAAAACACCAAAGAGTTTCCAAAGAGAATGAGTTGCTATATCTACAAGGTTGTGATGGAAAAAAGAGAATATATCTACCAAATTGCAAAAGAGAACAATGCATTAAATATTATCACACAGATGCTCAACATCCTGGGATTAATAAAACAACAACAATTATACAGAGATATTTTGATTGGCCAGGATGCAAAGCAGATGTCATTGAATATGTGAAAAATTGTAAAAAATTCATGACATGTAAAAGAGCATCCCTAACACCTTACGGCAATATGAAGAATATTATTGCTAAAAAGAAGGGTGAATTGGTAGCTGTAGATTATTTTGGCCCACTTCCTAGGGGGAGAGGTTCCATGGAGAAGATATTAGTAATCCTTGATGTGTTTACAAAACATGTGAAGCTTTATCCTGTCAAACACATGGACACCCCCACCACAATCAGAAAAATGGAAGAATATATAGATGAATTTGGGAAACCCTTATGTGTTTTATCTGATAATGGACCCCAGTTTGCGTCAAATAAGTGGATCGACCACTGGAAAAAGAAAAAGGTTGAGATTCGCTTTACCTCAGTATATCGCCCAGCCTCAAACCCGACTGAAAGGGTCATGCAGACCTTAGCTGAGTGTATGAGGATGCACTTAGATAACAAAACAAGACATTCATCGTGGCCAGATATAATCCAAGGAGTAGAGAGAAAAATTAATACTACTGAGCATATTATTACTGGAGAAACACCAGTTGCTCTTCATCTCAAACTCAGGCCTACGATCCGTGGAAGTGAGAAGTTGGAGAAAATTCCTGAAAAAGAATATGAGGAAATACTAACAAAAGTTCGAGAAAAAATAAAAATAAATCAAAGGCAAAAATATTTCTCTAAATCACACCCACATCCTGTAAAACTCAAACCAGGTGATATAGTTTATGCAAAAACACACTTCCAGTCTTCCAAGGAAAAGAAATTTGCAAAAAAGTTAGCACCACTTTTCCGAGGACCATTTTCCGTGATAAAAGAATTAGGTCAAAATGCCTATAGATTGGAAAATTTGGAAGACGGAATTGAAGAAGACCATCACCTTAACAACCTAAAATATTAAATAAAAACTAATAAAAAATTAATAAAACAAAATAAAATAAAATCCTAACAATATAAAAAAAAAAAAAAAAAATGAGAAATACGAATAAAATCTACACAGAATAAAACATATATTCACAAATACGCGTTTTTTCTACCGCCCAAAAACGTGGCGAATAAAACGCGATAAAATAAATAAAATAAAATGAAAAAATAAAAAAAAATAAAAAAAAATAAAATAAAATGAAATGAAATGAAATAAAATAAAAATTCCCCAACATCTTAGAAATGAAAGAAGACGATCTTTATCTGTTAAGATACAGGCACGTGTGCGTATAGGTAAAGTGGTGATGAATAGGACCAGGCCGCTACCCCTTACCTTGACACTCCATGGAAAGGAAGCCTTATCTTTGAACATTAAAGCAGACTTTAACAGACATTGAAAGATCGCAAATCACTTTTACTATAACTGTTTCACTGTGTACATCAAATTGTTTCGTCTCTCTTTTTCATTTTTTGTTTTTTTCCAAGTGTTTTACTATTATTTAAAATTCTTTAAATTAATTTCCGAGGAATTAAAAGATGATTAAACATCGCAGAGAATAAAAACATCGATTTCAAGTAAGTTTTTAATGCAACATTTTCGATCTTTTTGTGAAATTAGAAGGCATGGTTTTTTATAATAGTGAAATTCTTTCAACAGCATAATCATTTTTGAATTCGATACTCTATTTTCCATGGAAATTCATCATAAATTACAAAACATGTGCTCAATCGAAAACGAGGTGAAATTCATAGTTTCCGAGGTCGATTCCGTGGAAAAGGCAATTGCTGGTATTGTCGAACGCCTGCAATTCCTAGTTTTGCCTTCCACAATCTCCCTCGTACCACTCGTCACCCGCATCCAAACACGTGCAACATTGATTCAGCAGAAGAACAGGCTGATTCGAGTGGCGGCACTAAATGGGGGCAAAACGGACAAAACCTCAGAGATGTTGGTTTCCCCTATCGATTTTGTACAACCCGTAATCACAGACTCCATGGACCTCACTTTTTCTCCGCAACAATCAACGGCAGTCAGTGGTTCAGTGGAAAAATTTGTGTTTCCGAAAAACAAAACCGCTCCAGCAAAAAAGTCGGCGGTGAAAAAACGCGTGGTGCGAGAACCTGTTTGTTTCCTTGGGAAACGGAACTCAGCTTTTCGCAAATGCCAGGTGCAAGCCCGCGTTAGGCTACGACACAGTTCTTCGCTGGGTAATATAAATTTAAATAAATTACACGAAAATTTAGGTGACAGGGAAAGTGACTCTTTCGCAATTATAGACGACTCGCAAGTTGGTAAAAGTGTGGCAGAAAAAATTGATTCGTCACCAAAAGTGGGAACGACATCAACCATTGAGTCCATGGATAGTAAAATTGCGGCACTGGGTAAATTAAATGATGAACTTCTTGAACTTGCAGAAAATTGCAAAAATAATAATCTTTCAGTAATTTCAGTCAAGAGTGAGTACAACATGGTCGACAAATCGGGTCCTTCCTTGGAAATAAAAAATTCTATTTTCCCCATCCTCGACGAGATTGATATCACATCAGACAACTCCGAGGATGATTCAGACTCTTTTGAGGTGATTTCAACAGAAGTCGCACCACCTTCAGAAATTGAAATCAGCCCGAAGGCTGATTTTGTGATTGTAAATACGCATTCCATGGACCTGACTGGTGAGAACTTAATTAAATTTAATGGGGAAAATTTTGATTTTGAAAATGTAAATCCAAGGTCATTCACCCCTGAATTTGAAGTTATCTCTCGAAATGAAATCTCACCAAACGATCATGTATCCTATTCTCCTCTTCCTGATGATTCCCTCGATTTAAGCACAAGTAGATTTTTTTCATCACCCTGCTCTGCTACATTTTCAGCATCATCCAATACCAACTCAATGGTTCATGATGAATCTTCCGTAGTTACCTTGTCCTTGGAAAAGATCGCAAATTATGCGGCTTCAGAGACTGGAGGAACGAGTAGATCGCCCAACCCAAAAACAGTGACGGAGATGAAGTTTAAAAAGAAAACGAGCATGTCAAGGGGTAAGAGGGAAGCCTTGCATATTACATCGATGCATCGATCAGGTAAAGTGTTCTTAAATAAAGTTAGAACCATTGCCGCCTCTCAACCTAAACCCGTTCCAAGGATAACCCTCGATGTGATGATGGCCACCCCAAATTCCGAGTTGGTCCATCGAATAAAAACCTTCTCGGAAAATTTGGAAACAGAGAGCGTGACCCCAAAACCAAGTCTGATTACAATTGTGGAGGACGTTATAACGATGGAGGCTTTGCCAATAGCAATAAGTGACACGTCCACGGAGTCTGACAAAGAGACTCTTTCCAAGGAGACAAGGCCAAAATTGTCGAATTTTGAAATTTTAGGGGTTAGTGGCAACTCTCCTTAGACTGAATATATTGCAAAGGGTGATAAAAAACCCGTTCAGTCTGAGGAACCCGAAATTGAATTGATCAGCACCGACGGAGTATTTAATGCTGAGATACTGCCGAAGGTTGCTGATCTGAATAAATATCTGGATAATGTCTACGGGCGAACTAGGGATAGAGGAATGGAGAAATTTCCTTGCAAGGAACCCGAGGTCAACCTACTCCCCACCTATCTTTTTGATTCTCCCCCGCGCCCAAGAGCAACAGTTGCTTCGACTGAAATAAGGCCGATCCTCAAAGCTCGACTCAAATCCATGGTTAACGTTCCAAATGAATCTGTTACCTCTTCCGAGGTTAAAAAAGTTGAATTTTCCAAGGGTACCAAATCCACCGAAAAAATGGAGGTTTCTAAACCTTCAAAGATCCGCTCATCCTCGGATAGAGAGTCTAAGAAGGGGAAGAAAATTACTCCAGAACCCACTAGAACAATCTACAAAAAACCTGAATCGATCAGTGGAGACATGCCCGCAGTGGACTTTCGTGTGGCTCTTGAGATCATTGGTCCGTCTCAAGTTCACACCTATATTAATGACCAGCTCTGTGAGAGCCCTCCCCTAAGCACAAGCTCTTCAGCTGCAGGAAGTAGCTCTGACCCCTTTTACCAAGGAAGTATTGCCATGGCAAAACTTCCACCTATTCCAAAGAGGACTAAGTCCACCATATCGATTGACCAAAAATCTGAGTCCCATGACCCCTCAATCAATACGGCTTCCAAATTCCAAGGATCATCCACCCGTCCAATCTATAATGCAGCAAATTCTTGTCGTAAACCGACCCAAGATACCAAAAACAATAGCACCTATCTTGGATTTAACCGTCCAAGTAGGCACCCCTCGTCGCCTGATTTTTCACATGGTCCACATCCCTCCTTTCTTCTCCCATTAAACAGCAGACAGATGAAGGCTCAAGGTCGAAAAACACACACAACACACGGAAGTAGGAATTGTAGTCCCTCACCCGTAAAAACCGATGTGTGTGAAACTCGACATAGCAGCCCGCCAAAATATCGTACTTATGATCCATTTTCGATATATGAGGATGTCGGTTTTGACACCTCATATAGACAAATACAGATTGAGCCGAACCAGTTTCAAAATTTGATAAGGGCCGGGGTACATAATCCTGTACCTGAGGACCCACCATCACAGCCAGTATCCTTTGTGTGTGAGGTTGAGTACGATCGACAAAGGCAGATCCACTATGACCCTGAAGCTGACTATTTGATGCGGCACTGCACCTTTTAGGCCTGAGGCTTTGGCTAACCGCCGAGTCTTGGGCAGAACTGGGTATGTCGTCCTTCCATGGCGCAACAGAGGTCCCAAACCCTATTGGTTCGATACAACGTTGCCTATGGGCATTTTTGTGTCACCCAGACACAAGATTGTAGTCGAGATGGGGATTGTTTTGAACTTGTTCGAATCAATCAACCTGGGTAAGGACTTTGCACGTCTCTATAATATCAGACTGGATATGGATCCTTTTTCTGAAAATGGCACTATCTTTATAGATGGCGATGGAATTCCTTGCCAGTATGTAAGGGTAGACCACTGGAAGAAAAAGGGATCTGTTCCAGGCTCGCATAATCCTCCAAGGAGACATTGAGGAAATCAACTCCCCCTCTAATCTGGAGTTTGCCCTCAATTCTTGGCTATTGACTCAAATCCCTGGCTATGTCTCCTTACCTGATTCTTGTATATAATTTTGTCTTTTTTTTGTTGTTGTAGCTGTATATGTATATTTATTTATTTTGTAATGTTGCACTCTCTCTTTATATATGTACATTCTGTTAACATTTTAAAATTGCTGATCCTTGTTCTAAGACCTCATTCTTCTTTTATAAAGAATGTGGTCTAGGAGGGGAAATGACGCATCCATCCTGCAATAGTCTTGTTCGTTTTATATACACTTTTATTTATTTTTTCTTTTTGATTATAATACCACACTTTCCACGGACTTTCCATATTTTTTCAATCTTTTTCCTATTTCTTTATAAACCATCATGTACAGAAACATGAATATTCACGTTTCTGTATAATTCTCCTGGTTTCTTCTTTCTTTCCTTGGTTTTTCCTCAACATCTTATCTTTCCTTATACTATATTATATTTCATTTCTGCTACCAAATTTGTCTGTCCGTGGAATAGTCTCTCGATGTAATACATATCTATCTCTGTACTGGTTTTTTCCATACCCCTACTTAATTTATATTTTTTCTCTTGCTAAAAATAATCCATTTGTAAGTGCTTCAGTGCACAGTTTGTTTTCTCTCTTTGAAGAGGTAATATGTATATTAAATGACGTCTAAACAGACAAATTTTTTTATTTTATTAAACATGAAAAGTGAATCAATCATGTGTTGAAGTTTTCTCCTTGGGCAAATGGGTTGACTTTAGTGATATTTCCTTGCATTTTCGACCAAGAAAGTCAATCAAGTAAGTGAAAATCCATGGAGATCAAAAAACCTATGGTTAATAGATATAAAAATTTTTGTGTATGCATGGTATAAATTTGGGTCCAAGGACACCTGGCAGGCTATCCGGTCGGGCAGTGGTAATTCTGTGGCTACTGTCCTTTGTGTATGAATATTCCAAAGTCCATGGTTATGTGTTTTAAAAAAGAAAGCTGGCCTAAAGAATTTTGTAGGGACTGAAGGAGGATCGCTGTAGAGGCACCCCCTGGCATACCACATCCTTTCTTATCAAACATATTAATAACCTGAAAATGAATCAACTAAAAATTTACACTGAGAAAATATTTGTTCACATCATATTAATTTTTGGTGTATGAGTCATTCATTACTCATTAGGTAATATAATATGTATAATTTTTTTTTTATGTAGGTAATTGAGTTTTTTTAATATTTTTTTTATTATAAAATCTAATTATATATCTACTTTCTTACTTTTTTGCATTTATGTATTTTCATTGTGCTATCTGAAACCAATGTTGTCAATTATTTCACATTTTTCAAATAATTTTGTGATTATTCTAGACGATTTTCAACTTGTTACTGCACCTCGTATATAGAACTCTTCTCAGTCAATGCCAGTGATTTTGTAGCTTTTCCTTATTTTTGATTCGACTATAATGAATGCTGTATTTTTAAAGGGTGACTTTGTTTTTGATAAAAATTAATAATTATTAACTAGTTGAATTTTTTTTAAATATTATGAGAAAAAGGTTAGTAGGTACCAAAGAATATAATTATTATAATTTTTTTTCAATTAAATTGAAAACGTTCCCACTAAAAACTTTGATCCCGTTATTTTTGTTTCTTACTTTGTAAGGTTTGTCGATTCATTCGTGTTCAGAAATAAGTAGGTGGCTAATTACATTCAAATACTATCTGTCCCATCCTTCTCAACACCAAAAAAAAAAAAAAAGATAAGACATGATAAAATGTTTTATTTTTTCCTTCAAAGTGAACATACACATCGGTCTAGAAATGACGATGAAAAGAAAATAAAAAATTGTAGCGCAGCAGCCTCGCTAGAAAAAGTAGGTTTGGAGAAAAATAATTATGAATTTTGATGGTCATATTAACTGTCTGTAAGTTTATATGCGTTAATGGTATGTTATGATTGTATGCAATTTGTTAGCTGCTGACAAAATATTGGACAATGTGAAATTTAAAAGCATTATTTTTTTAAATGAAAAATTAATTATAATGATAGAGTATGGCAAATAATCATATAATTTAAAATAAAACCAAAGAAATGTGATAAACTTATGAAATAAAATAAAAAAAACTCGGCGCTTCGCGCCTCGGGAGGGGGCTCCGCCCCTTCCACCTCCGGGATGTTATTACTTTGAGCCTGACGGCTAAAATGTAAAATACCTGACCCTTCAACAATCAGTGTCTTTATTATAATGTGTGGTCTTATATACGCGCTACTTTTGGGTCGCTCTTTCCTGTCGTTTTTTGGCTGGGGACCCATCGCTAAAACCTGAAGGGTCAGGTTAAAAAAATAAACATGTTAATTTTTGTAAAAAGTTTATGCAAATTAGAAAAAAGAAAGAAAAAAAATTTTACCGGAGATACCGTTCGGTCGACCCGTATCAAAATTGGTAGCATACTACAATAAATTATAATGAATATTTGTTTCAAATTTTGTACATATGGATTCAAAATTCCGCATGTTAGGACCAATATAAAAACAAAAATAGCGGTACCGGAAGTAGCGTCCTGCTGATCCATGCCAAAATTGGTAACCTTCTATAATAAATTAAAATAAATATTTATTCGGATTTTCGTGGCTATTGGTGCAAAATTGAGCATTTTATAGCCAAATTAAAAGCAAAAATTGTGGTACCGGAAGTAGCGTCTAGCCGATCGGCACTAAAACCGATAGGTCTGATCCTTAGATATATATATATATATATATATATATATATAAATTTGAGTTATTGGCGCTAAAATGTTCCTGAGAACGAAAAACGTACCCAACACCAATCCTGGGGGCTAACACCGCACCAATCGTCATAAGTAGACTTCTAAAGAAAACCTACTTAAAAATACACGAAAAACATATACTCTCGGATTCAAATTAACGCGTTGTACTTTAATCTTCGTTCGCGAATGATTCATTTGCTGAACGAATAAATCCGTTTCTTTTTCATCTTATGCCGTGCATAGGTGTAGGCTTTTCGTCTATCTGCAAAAATCTGTCTTTTGCGGTTCTGCTTTGAATATTTGAACTTCATTTTCGCGTTCTCGTTGGTGTAATGACAATATTAATTAAAAAAAAATAATTTTTTTTTCCAATTTTTTTTTTTTTCTTTTATGCGAACATTTTCTGTCGAGGTTTTTAGCTTGTGAATTTAATAATTATCGTTTGTGTTTGTGTTAGCTCGAAATTTCTTTTCTTTTCTTTTTTTTTTTTTTTTGTTTGATTGTTGGTTTTTCATATACTTCAATATTATACAAAAAAATGTTTTTTACTCGTAAATTGGTTGTTGATTGTTTTGGAAAGGTTTATTCAACAGTTTAAGTGTCGCTATTTTTGATGGGGCTTCGAAGAATTTCATCGCTTAGAAGTAAGTTTGTTCATACCGACAACCGTTTGTTGTTTGATTCGGTTGCAAAAGATGATGTAAAATCACGTTTCTAAAATTTATTTATGAGAAACCGATGATTAAATTTCGTATCGATGGAAGCTGATAAAAGTAAATCAAACTTATTTTCGCCTATAACATTTGTTCAGTGAAATTATTTCGGACGTGGCAAAACCGATAAAATAGTTGAAATTTGAACATTTTCGAATACCAATAAATAATAATTTAACGTATTTAGCTGGGAAAACATACCTATAATATTTTTGTCAGCTTTAATTGATATGAATGAAACTTTTCAATGTATTTCTTTCCACCAATCATTTTTACAAGAATTCTAATTTTCGATGGTGAATAATGTGTTCTTCTCCACGTAATGATATACACATTTTTAAACTGATTTAACTTCTTTGGCCGCATTGAGAGTAGGTTTTCAAAATCATTGGTTGGAAAAATTTGGAAGGAAAATATTGTCATCGAAAACTGTGAAAACGAACGATTTGCGCATGACAGACGAAAAACGAATACGAACTCAGGAAAAAGGAAAAAGGAAAAAAGAAAAAAAAAGATGAGAGAGTAAGGCAGAGAAAATATTACTTTTTTTCTCCTCTATTATTAATGATCTAAGAACGTATTTGTCAGCCATCGATGTGTTCGGGTATTCCACATGCGAAGATATGCCGAAATCTTGGCACTTTTTAATAAAGGCTGTTCGATTCAAAAAAGTGCAGATCCAGTTCTCTGGGAGAGCCTTCTTTGATTCCTGGTCTGACTCGGGGCATAAGTTCTGGAAGAAAATTCTCTTCGAAAAATGTGATAATATTTATCATCACACATTTCTTGGGTATTATCTTGTCTAATGATTTACTTACGACTAAATTATTTCGCAGCACAAATCAAATGTACGCGTTGCTCAATTCTTCATTATTGGTTTTCACGCCAGAATAAAGCACTTAAGAAAATATTCGTGTCCTGTATGAAAATTTCATATCACCAAATATCCTAATTTGTTGAGTTTGGCTCGTATAGACCGATCTTTATATTGTAGAAAAAAACAATCTATTGCGATGATACATATTTCGATGTTTCCACCATAAATCCAACTTTTTTCTCCCGTTTGGAAAATAATTGAAAATATTTTTGTAGAACCGAACGTGAGGATTGTCCTGGATCATAAAATTGTTGTAATAATTCAAAAGGGTAGCCTAGTAACATATTTCAGTATTTGCGTGAAATAGTTATTTGTGATATAAGTGTGTAAAGTAAGTGATTTTAATACGAATGATGCAAATCACATGAGTAGCAATCACCTACTTTCTACGAGTGTCACGTACCCTTTTTGCAACACATACCCCAAAAAAAAAAAAATTCATCAAGAAAAATTGTTTTGGAAATGTATTTAAACGATACAAAAATGGCAAATTTTCCTTTAATTTGCGTTTTTTTGTTCGTTTATTTTCGAGTTGCTAGGAATGAATAAAACTTAATGGAATTCATATTTAAGTAAATTTTATCTTCTTTGCAGCCGTACTAACGCCAGTTTTCTAGCTTACATAGCGGTTAACGAATTATTGATTAAAAGAGAGAGGTTTCTAGATTCCAAACACGGCAAACTTTCTATTAATTTTCGTTTTCTTCCTTCGTTTATTTTCTTGCAGCTGAAGATGATTAAAAAATCACAAGAAAAATAAATTCGAGCATATTTTCTCTTATTTCTAGAAATTCTAACTCCAGCTCTCTATCTTAAATAGTGGCTGAGGAATCATGGTGTGAATGAGGAGAGGTTTGTAGATTCCAAAACCCGGCCAATTTTATATTAATTAGCATTTTTTTTTCATTTGTTTATTTTCAAACAGATAAAGATAGTTAAAAAATCATATGGGAATTTTGTAAATTTTTTCCTTTTTCCAGCAACACTAACCTCAGCTCCTTAGCTTGAATAGAGGCTGAGGAATCAGTAAATGAAATAAGAGAGGTTTGTTTAGAAGCTGAAAGGTTGTGTTCGCTGGTCAATCGAAGTGGCAACTTGACGACAGTTTTTCCCAAAATCAGAATGTGTATCACAATGTTTTGATAAGACATGTTGCGCATGTGCAGCTAAGGCAGTGATTTAATAATCTTAGCAAGTACCAAGCTGCGCATGCGCGAAATTTTACTTTTTGATATTGGGGTGAAGTCTCCTACTTCGCGCACAGTTAATACGCATGAAACTATCTGTTTTTGGGGTGGGTAATGCAAAAAAGAAATTAAAAACTTGTTCATTATTTTCAAATTGTAAGGTGATATGAAAATTCCGCCTCTCGTAGAGTGTAAAACAAAATTTTGAGTTCAGAAAAGGAAAAAACTGAAAAAGATCCACAGAAATATCAATCTTCCATATTTTTGTTTTTGTTTTTTTTTTCCCCAAATTTTTACCACTAATTAGTTTAATTGATATAGTGAGATGGTTTAGTGTAGTTCTCGAATATGCACTAATTTTTATGATATTTGCAAATCTGTGTAGATGGCTTTGATAAGGAATAGCCTTTGTGTCGAAAATTTCAAGAGCGTTTTTATTTTACCTGTGGGTTTTCTAATATTTCAAACAGAACAAAACCACCACCAGACTATCTGTTTGTGTCGTGGTCTCATAGAAAGTATAGGCAGATCAAAAAGTTACTCCTTCGTTGATCGATAAATTGCCCTGACATACTAATCGATCGTCCTAAGTTGACGTATTCCGCGAACATAGGTCTCCCCCGAGTGCGTCCACAGGGTCGACTCCTTCGTATTTTTGAAATTACCATTGTGCGTGAATACAGCGGATCGTGTCACGATAATTTTCACTAAATTACACGTGAGAAAAATTTGGAATGCAGTTTTGCCAAAAACGGAAAAAAAATCTTCCGAACTCGGAGTTCCTCCCTCCACCTCTTCGTATTTTGTATTACTAATAAATTTTTATACGATTCTAACCGCCCATTTATCGAGGGTTTCGCACATGTTTTCTCATGTTTGAAATATTTCGTCCATTTTGTCCTGCGCATTTTACACATATGTATTTTTTTTTTAAAGATTTTCAGCTCGTAGGTATTGGAAGGTAGCCTATGGTCAAGACTTTAAAAATCGTATTTCGGACGAATTCACGTATAGTTTTCATTACCTAAGTAATTAATCGTCAAGGTCCAATTGGTTTATTATTTTAATGCTTTGCCAAGCTCGCGGCACTATTCAAGCACATACCTACTAAAACCGAGTATCTGTACAGCTTGAAATGCATATTCTTTGGAATACCTAATTTAAAACAATTTTGAAGGAATTAATGGCTTCAATTGGCTTTTCTCGGGAATATGACGTTATTTAAAAAGGAAAATTCTCGTTTGTGGTTCAGAAAATAAACGAGTAAACAGGAATTGTTCGTTAAGATTTGATCAAAAATTTTTCCCCAGCTACATTTACAGGATAACCAAAATTTTATGACGACGCTGGTGATCCTTATTTCGCACATTCAAGATTTTACGTATCAAAGGTGAATCCACCATATGATCGATTCATTTACGAATTAGCTGATCAATCTTACGCCGAGTGTGCGTTTTATTTACACTTTTTGTTCGCCACGAAACGTTATCCTGAGAGCTTAAAAGTTTCGAAACACATTCGCAATCCATTGGTTACGTAGTCTACGTACGGTGCCTGTATTATTTTTTGGAAGCCGAAGACGATCGTATGAGCGGAAAATATTAAACAAGATGATAATGTACAAAATGCTGAGCAAATATCACCCCTTACAGACGTATTTATTAAGAACTGGTTTCCAATCGTCGGCTTGTAGACATTGAAAAACTTCCAGAAATTCTTCTTTCTCTTTACCCTCGCCAACCGAAGGTGAACTTCTGATATAATCCTACGAATAAGAGAGTAAAAAAATATGATTGACGTGAAGTCTACACGCTGCATAATGTACCATAAATCTAGTAAAGGGGTTTAGGGCGGGAATATGAGCATATCTTTTCATCTGCTTCTTCCTTGTTTGTATTTTTTTTTTTTTTTTTAATCCCCACTCTATTCTCTCTTACGTGAATTATCATTGCGAAAATTTTTCATTCGAAAATTATATCGACTATAGCAGAGAAAATAATATCAAGGCTGTGATAAGCATATTTTCTACAGATAGCAGGTATGCATAATTATTTAGACTTACTTAAAACAAGGTTTTTGATTTTTGAGTTGAAAAGTGAATTGAAATTCGTTCGTGTATACCGTCCACAAAAAAAGTAGCAAGACTTCTGAGTTAGATTTCAGTAACGCATCCCTTCCATCACCCTTCCCATTCATTGTCTTTTCGTAGGTTTCGGTATAATGCCCTTGGATTTGTACTCACTGAATTTAAGTCCTCTAAAATAATATCGTCTGCAAGTATTGCATTTAATAGCCGCGGATAATTTGGTCCAAAATGTATATAAAGGGTTTTGTGTTTCTCTAAGTATATGGTAAAAAAATCCCCTGCCCACGTTCTCCGTTTGATTCTCTACAGCCAGCAAAAATGTATTAATGTTTTTAGTTTTTTTTTTTTTTTTTTTTTTTAATTTTTCTCGAGAACAAAATGAGTAACGAGGAAAATAGTTCAGTAAAGAAACATTTTTCATTAAATTGTCTAGAAAAAAAGTCTCAACCAAAATTTATCTCAGTGGCGTAATTAAGGTAATACAAGTACGCTAAAAGTTGTATTTATATGTTCTATAAAGTAGAACTATAGTGTTTATAACAAAAATATGAAATCTGAGAATACGAGTATTTTGTAACGAATACACCAAACATTTTTAGGTCTGTAGCACTTTAAATATAACGCTGGGGTACATTTTGGCCAAAATATTTTTTGTAGAAAATTTTATCGAATTTTTTTTTTTTTTGACTGAATTTGTCGTTACGCCACTCGTTTTTTATAAAAATGAAGAATACTAAAAACTGTCATACATTATGACCCCCTGTAAGGGAAGCAAGCAGGATTGAGCTAGGGACTTTTTATCACAGTTTTAAGAAAACACCACCAACACATTTCAGCAGTAAAACCATATAATTATATACAAACTAATATATGTAATAAAATTCAATTAAAATTTTTTTATATTTATCCGCGTTGTTTGCAACATTCACAACATTTTAATTTTGACAAAAACTGCACTTCTCTCACTTCACGATTTCTCAGCTACTATTTAAGCTACAAAGCTGTGGTTTGTACTGTTGAAAAGAGAAGAAAATTTGCTCCAGTTTTCCAATAAAATTAATTTTTTATCGCCATTAGTTTTTCACAAATCGACCAAAAAAAACTGTAAATTAATGAGAAATTTGCCGTTTTTTAATTTATCATTTATTTTAAAAACTAATTATGGAAGAAAAAAATTTTCACCGACGATGCCCCCATATTTTTTAATAACAAATTCGTTGCCACCATCAGATTTCACCTAAAACTAATTAATCATGAGATAACAATGAAAGAAAATATAAGAACTAAACTGGGCATTCTATCACTAGTATTCTAGAACACTTCTTAACGTTAAGTATGACTTAAGAACTCGTTTGACTAAGTTTATCCTATACTTATGTATGGGAGTCACAAATAAAATAGTACTTAAGTATCTAATCTGCATTTAAGTATCGTTCTAGAATACGAGTGTGTGTATTACTATGTATATATTGTAGTGGCAGAGACACTACGAGTTTTGGTACTTATATTAATGTTTGTTTTACGTCCAAGGGACTATAAAATTATCGTCGTCACACTCGTTTCACACACCTCTGTTCTCTCCTGTCGCGCAACGACGAATGTTGGCGACCTCCTCAGCCCAGTAACTCGTCTACCGAAGAAATGTAGGTAGACGAGTTCCCAGCTCGCCCGCCAGGCGCGCATGGGATCGTAGGCGGAGCCCACAATACTGGGGGCGGTGTCCATGGCCAGTCTTCCAAGACTCGCTGCCTTATAGATCTGTAAAAAAGCAGAATAAGTTTCATACACACACAAGTACATACATGTCGTTTATTATAAAAGTATAAAAAAAACAGAAAAAATTGTACTTATAAACTACTGAATAAATATTTACAATATTTACAAAGTTCACAAATCTTTGTATGAAGAAAAAAATTTATGTTTCATGATTTTCTTCCAGTTGAGAGTCAATTATTGGCTCTCAACTGTGATTTGTGGGCCGTCAAATTGCCGGACGCTTCTCTGAGGAATGGATGTTGATAGGTTCAGCGCTTTGTAGGAGTTTCACTGTAAGGAAGAAAAGGTATTAAGTTAGCAATTTTTTATTTAAAATTGTGATAGTTGACAAAGTTATCACAATTCTATTTAGTGTGGATCGCGATCCACTATCACCTTTATCCGCTTTCCTCGTAGGTAGCCGGACGATAAAGTAAGCATTTGACAAGGTTGACTTGCCGTGTCTTCAAAGATAGCTGAACTCCAATGTTGCCACAAAGCATTGGTGTTCGTAGTAGTGGTTGTGTGTATGAAGTGTATTTACAGATCAAGTTCGGATAGAAGTTAGTCTATGTTTGGGCTAACTTCTGTATTAGTTCTTAGTTCCAAAGGTGCTAAGAACTTTATTGGCTGGCTCACTATTTTAGAGCTGGGCAATCTGACGTCAGCGTGGCATACTTGGCCATCACGTGAAGTCATCAGGTTTACTACAGTGGCTATTTTGTAGATTCCTGGTTTTGTCATAATGTCCAACACGTGGACTATGTCTCCAATTTTCAGTTGGAAATTTACCATTCGGTAATCATTGCTTACACCTTTTGGAACTCTGTCTCTCAGATATGGGAGGTAGAGTCCTTTCCAAGCTGCCCAAAGCTTGGTAAGGTTTATTTTATCAATTTTCCATAAACCTTGTAAATTTTTGGCTGTTATGGTAGTTTCATCTAAAGATTTGTCTAGGTTCAATGTAAAATTTCGAAAATTTGCATGCATGAAGTGTGCAGGTGTTGGAGTCACTTGCTCAGCTTCATCTGCTGCAGGGCACAGAGGTCTTTCATTCATCATCACTTGTATATTTTTAAGCGCTGCTTGAAAGTTAAAGCGATGATGAGAGTGTGGACCCATTACACGTTCAAACGCTTGTTTGAAGACTCCAATTAGTCTTTCATAAGATGCACCATACCACGGAGCCTTGGGTGGAGTGAAGTGCCAGGTTATTCCTTTTTGTTGTAACCTGTCGCTTATAGTACTGTCTGATGTTATTGCTTCCCAGAATTGGGGTATGTGGGTTGCCACTAACCTAAACTGGGCGGCATTGTCAGACAGTATTGCCTTTGGTGTTCCACAGTCTTCGAAGAATGTTTGGAACGCCATCCACATTTCTTGTGTTGTTAATGATGAGACTGATAAGAAGTACACTGCTCTTGTTGATAGACAGGTAAAGATTAACACCCACTTTTTGTAAGTTGGTGTTGTTGGAGTTGCCAAAGCCTTTTTCTTTTTTGGTAGGTATTTGTCAAATACTGAGTATGGACCGAAAACATCCACACCTGTGTAGGTGAAAGGATGAGTGAAAGGTACCAATCTGAAATCTGCCATTTCAGAATGTGTTGGTTGTGCAAAAGGCCTTTTATTTGACTTTTTGCACATTACGTATGAATTTTTTAATACTTTTGGAAGTATTCTCATTGCCCTTGGTACAAAGTAATTTCGGCGGAAGGCTGCCATTGTAAACTTAATGCCTGTATGACTATTTAATGTGTGTACATTTAATAGTATTAATTTTGTTAGGTGTGATTTTGGGTGTAACATTGCTGGAGATAGGATATCTTCAGTAAATGGTGTTACAGGAATATAGTTCCTTAACCTTAACAGCCCTGATTCATCAATTGTTATATGAAATTTTTCGTATGTCAAATATTCGGGGGCATTATGTGACATAAGTTTATTAAAGATTTCAGAAAAGTATTTTTTCTGATCTGCGTAGATGAAGCATAGTAATGCGAATTGATAGTTATTAGGGATTATAGCCCACGGTGAAACCGACCTGTTTCTGGCAAGTCGTTTTTGTGATAATTTTCTAAATGCGTTTATGCAATGGTAGAAAATTCTTTTTAGACTTATTAGTGTGTTAAATTTGTCTATATTGATGTTGAATGGTGTGTTCAGTGGTTCGTGGATGAAACTTGTGTAGGGTATTGTTTTGGAAAGATCTGTCTTTTGTTTCACCACTTTCTTCATTGTGGAAGCGTAAGAACGCAACCATGGAGAAGGCAGTTTCTGAGGCATCTACAAATATATGTAGTTGACATTCATTCGGGTTATAAGTACCCGAATAAATTTGTCTTGGTAGGCAGTAAGTTGTGCACTGAGTTAAGTCTTTTAGTAGCTCTGTTGCTATTGGTTGTAGCGTCAGAGGTAAAGACTCATTCCATTTATAATTTTCATTCCAGAGTTGTTTTATGAAAACTCTGGAAGGTATAAATGCTGGGGCAAACCAACCGTGAGGGTCAAAGAATTGTGAAACTGCTCTTAGGAACAGTCTCTTTGACCAGTTTGGTACTTGGTCTTTTAATTTTGGTGGACTGATAAAGATGATATCTTTATCCATGTCCCAAGAAAGTCCAAGTACTTTTATTTGAGGCTTTGTAAGTGCATGTTCAGGTGCAAAGTCATTTCGTAATGGGATACAATTTGTTCCCCATTGTGACAACTCCATTGAGATGTCTTTAATTAACTTGTCAGCCTGATTATGCAATTTTAAAGCGTCTTCGTAAGTTGGCAATGATGTTACTAAATTGTCAATGTAAATGTTATTTTCATGTTTTTTATAAAACCGGGTTCACCTGTTGGAAGTGGTGTAACAATACTGCCGCCAATAAAAATGGTGCTGTTACAATTACAAAGGGTACGCGTTGAAACCGAAATGTTATTATGTTATCTTTTGTTAATGGTTTTGATGGATCTTTAACCCATAAAAACCTTGTTACATCCCGATCATCAGGATGCAATCCTATTTGGTGAAAGGCTTTTTTGATGTCGGCAATAATGGCGAATTTGTCTTTACAAAAAGACAAAAGTATTTGAAGCAAATCTGGCAACAGATTAGCTCCTTTAAACATACAGTCATTAATGGAATGTTTTGACTGTTTTGTTTTTGCTGACCCATCAAAAACTACCCTGAGTGGTGTGCTTTTTGTTAGATCTAAAATCCCTTTGTGAGATAAATAATGAATTAGCTCAGGTTTTGATTTTAGATCTACTCTCTCTATCATCTCTAACTTAATTAGTAAGTTAAAGTATTCATCATATCTTTTGAAGAATTTGGGCATTTTTTGTAGTTTAGGCAGTTGATGTTCGAGTCTTCTGAACGATAGATTGTAATTATCCGCCAATGGTGGAGAATAATTTTTATATAACCACCTAATTTGGTAGCGGTTATTTACCAATTCTACATTTTTGTAGAAAAGTTGTAAAGCTTCGGCCTCAGCCTGAGCTTCTACCAGATTATTAGACTCGATGCCAATGGCATCCAATCTCCATAAATTCTCAATCTCTTGAGGATTATTAAAGAATACTGGTGTGTAGACTTCATCAACTGCGTTTTGATTTGGGATGATCCCTCCTAACATATGTCCAAACTCAGTCTGTATTAGTGTGAGAGTTGGTGAAATGTGATGAATATTTGTTACAAATGACCACATATAATCATTACCTAATAATAGGTCAATCGTATGCTCCTCATCAGTTTTACAAAAATTTATTTTCGAATACTCAGGGAATTTTTTATAAAATTCTGACAAATTTGGTTGATTCAAATTTTGCGTAATCTTATTTATAGTTTTCGCTGTTATTTGAACAACTATACCACTTGGTGTCAAAATTTCAAAGTCCACTAAGCTTGATTTGAAAATATTTGAAGTTTGGTTTTCGACACCTTTAAGTCTTATTATTTCTGTTTTATATCCTTTCAGTTTTAAGGATGTGAAAGCGTAAGACTTAGTTATAAAGGTGTCGACACTACCACAATCAAAAAATCCCGTTATTTTGATTGGTTCTTTTAGATATTGGGAACGAGCATACGATTGAAATACAAGAAAAGTTGAGCTTTTCTTGTGTTTAATGAAAGATGAAAAGTACTCACTGCTCACTGGTAAGCACTCCTTTTGATTTGCGCTGAGTTCTGGCAGCATCCTGGCCCTCGCCACTTCAGAATCTGGTACGTTCTGTTGAACATATGATTTATTAGTATCAAAATCATCATGTTTTGAGACTTTATCAAAATCACATGTTTTCTTACTTAATGCTTCCTTGCGCTGGCGCAGTTTATTGTACCAGGCCTCCATATGCTCCTTGTAGATGGGATAAGGAGCATCCGGACACAAGTTGCTATGGTGTTTGACTGATAGGCAGTCAAACCATTTGCAGCAGGCCGAGACCTTCTGCAGGCAGCTTGTGGTTGTATGGCAGGTTGCGCATTTGGTACACAACCTTCTGGCCTGGTACTCGCGTTGACGCTGGGGAAGCGTGTTGAAGCGAGGGTCGTAACAGAGTTTCTCATTGCAGAACAAGCATGCTTTTTGCGGGACGGCTGGCATGTTCAGGATACTTTTTGGAGTATCCTGAGCGTTCCGCATTTCTTTGTTCTGTTCTCTACATGCTGAAACAGAAGAACGGTTGGGAGACTTTGATGAGTTTCCCTTATTACTGTTTGAGAGCTTATTAAAATTGTTGGGATTAGATTTATCTTTTCCCTTTGATTGATCGTTACCTTTTGAGAAGGTAGCGGCTATAAATCTTGGACTGCCTTTTGGTTGTCCCTGATTATTTCTCCTAGAATTTGAATTGGGGTTATGCTTTTTGTCAAACATTTCCTCAATTTTTATAAATTCCCTGATTGCGGAAAAGAGATGAGAGACATGTCTTTCGTTACTTTTGAGATGATTTCTGTATGATCTCGGTGGGAATTTTTCAACAGTGACGTTGAACAATTGCTCTTTGTCTACTACCATGGAGACCTGCCGATAACAATCAATCAACACTGCAATTCCATCCATACCATCTTGGATGGATGAAAGTCCGTTTGTAGTGTTCGGAAATTCAGTAATTTGGTACCATATTTCCGCTCTGACCTTACTTGGGTCCCCAAACCTATCATGTAAAAATTGCAGACGTTGTTTGTAGCCAACGTCATCAGGTGCAAATTGTGAGAATTTTTGAACTATGTGTTTAGGCATTGCTTGCTGAAGGAATTTAATTTTTTGTGGGACTGCAATGTCCGTACGAAGATGTACGTACATTTTAAATCTTCTAATAAACCCTGGATGGCTAAGAATCGTTCCATCCCAATCATCTATGTAATATTTGGGTGCTTTCAGGTTCATAGCTGCTTTTTCTGGGTGAGTATTCGGGTCCAATTCCCAACAACGGGGTATTGATTCCGGTATAAAATTGTTCCCTAATATAGGCCTGGGGACCAACTCTGTTACTGAATCATATTGATTTTGATCAACTGCGTTTCTATTGGGAGATACGCAATTGTTATTAACCGGTTCGGGTGGAATGGGTATTACAGGAGTGGTATTGATGGAACAAGCACATATTCGTTTATGTGCTGGTTCATCTACTTTGTCCTGTGAAGAATCTGTGCAATTACGTTTTTTGTATTCGCATGGATTGGATAAAGTAAGTTTTTCATTACCTTTTTGGATTGCTGGCCGCACGAACTCATCCCAGAACTGGTCCAGATTGAGTCCATATTCCATTTCGACATGTTTTACCATGTCAGAACGGTCTCGCTGGATTCTATTGATCTCATTCTCAGCTCGCTCCAGTCGAAGATGGTCGCGAGCTGCTCTTGGGGTGAGGTCCTCTAGCTCTTTCTTCCTGCGTTGCTGTTCCTGCCATTGACGCTCGAGCCGCTGTCTCTTCAACCGCTCTTGTTGCAGGCGTTCAGTTTCTTGTTCTGCTTTGTCAGTTTGTTTGTCACTAGGCAAATGCGCTGTTGTTTCCCCACCAGCGAGCCCTACTTGACCCAATGTTGATGGGGTTGGTTCCTTGTGACTTTGTTCCGGGGAACCAATCGGCATTGGTGATGGTGTCGGCTGCAGGACTGCTGCCATCAGTGGAAATTTTGCTTCAATTTCCCCTTGGTTGGCACGCAGTTTGAGGGTATTCGCCCTGGCCAGGAGTATTTTGTTTTTGTCGACTCCTGGTGGCGGATTCATCAGCTGCTCGATTACTTGAGTGATCACCGGCAGCTGTTTTCGGGCCTGAACTAGCGTTAGTTCAGGCTCATTGATCATATTGTCGAGTTCTATTGTATAGAACCTGGCAGTCGTGATCGAGTCGAGGTAGATTTCGATCCTTGTTTGGAAATCATCTACCTCCTGCATTGACCCCGTGCTGTAGTGTGACTCGCCACTGGATGCTTGTGACAGGTCCATTGTGGCCTTATGTCGGGCTGATGCCTCGATCTCCCTTTTGATATCTTCGTGGTGGAGACCGTGTCTGCTGGCAATTACTTTTGCCAGCGGGGCATTGGCTAATACCGGCGACATTGGGGTATTTTGCAATGCTGTCGGAGTCGTGTTTGGCTCCGGTGCAGGGGCCACCAAATGAGTAGGTGGCGTGTTTGCAGGTGGTGGAGGTGCTGGTGACGAATCCATGGGTGTTTTGTCACGCTGCATTTTAGATTCTGTTAGGTGAAAATATTAAAAATTATTACACTTTTTTATGTTTAGTTTTAATTTTTAATACGTTGCTACATGTATTTTTTTTTTGACTTTCAAAATATTTTCAAAGTTTTGTTTTAATTTTGAAAATTTTGGCGTGACCCGTGGGCGCAATGAGGATTTCCCGTCATGGGTTGCGATCTGTTTTTCGAACATTGCATATTTTCAAAGTTTTAATGTCAATTTGAAAATTTTGGCGTGACCCGTGGGCGCAATGAAGGTTTCCCGTCACAGCTTGCGGTCTATTTTCGTAATTATTGTTTATTTTTCAAAGTTTTTGTTTTAATTTTGAAAATTTTGGCGTGACCCGTGGGCAAAGTGAGGATTTTCTTTCACGGGTCTCGAGAGTTGTTCCTAAATTACAAAAATATTTGGTGATGCAGACAAAGAAGAAAAAAAAGGTAAGATTTCTTTTAATTATTTTTGAATTTATTATTTATCAATTGATATTCAAAAAATTTTGCGTGACCCTTAAGCGTAATGAGGTTTTTTGATCGTAGGTCACGTTTATTTTTATCAACATTAAATTATTTTCAAAGTGTTTTATCAGTTTTGAAAATTTTGGCATGACCCCTAAGCGCAATGATGTTTAATCATCGCGAGTCATGATATAATTTTTAATGGAACATAAAGGTTAAAAAATATTTCCAGAGTATTTTTATTATTTTGAAAATTTTGGCGTAACCCGTGGGTGCAATGATGTTTTATCATAATTGCGGGTCACGTTTGTTTTTTAAATTTTGTGAATTATTTTCAAAGTCCTAAATCAACTTTAAAAATTTTGGCGTGACCTGTGGGCACAATGAAGCTTTTCCATGATGGGTCACGATTACTTTTTCAAAGTCTCGATAGGCTTTGAAAATTCCATAATTAAAATTGCGAGTTATTCAACATCGACGAATTGACAGTTTTTATCATTTTTCATTTCACCTATTACCGTACTTCGAATATTAATTTCTCTAGTATTCGACGTATTTAAAAAGATGGCGGTAATGTGCGATGAAAAATGTTACGCGAGACACTAATTTAACATAGTTATTTATTTACGTTAAATTATTTTTGAGTACGTACAAATTCAAATTTATTGTACGTACTTTTTCACGTGAAAAATAAATACGAAAAAATATGGTAAACTATAATGGCGTAATTCGAAGACAAGAAGTACTCGGGATCTGACCTCGAAAATTGTTTTTCAGTTTCCAAGGACATTTAATTCACCATGAATTTTATCCCTTGATAGTTCTGAACATGTTCAAAATTGCTCAGGACTAATTGTACGGCACTTTATTGTCTTCGTAATTCTGAATTTTTAATAAATTCAAAATTATATTACGCGAACAAATTTTCGCACAAGTCGTAAGAAATGAATTTTTACAACTTACCTTCTGGACTTAGTTGATTTCTCCTTGTAGAAGAGGGATGACCAATAAATTCCTCTTCTTTTTTGTGGTGAACTTGAGGTTGGAGCTTCTCCAAAAACTCCGACACTCTTATGTGATTTCAACTTTTTTAAGTAAGTTGAGAATTTCCAACATGGTCGAGAATTGGTAGCAGGTTCTTGACCACAAAAACACGTTTTTTGGTTAAATTTTGCCGAAAAGTTTTTTAAACACTTTTGCGTGGCACGGACAATCAAAAAATGAAAAGTAAAAAATGCAAGAAATATTAAAAACACTATTATAACGCACGAGATAAGATCAGGATCGATTCTACAAAACATAATGTTCGCACTTCATTTCTTTCAAAATTGCAATGAAGTCAACTGCGAAGTAATTTTGCTAGATCCTGTCCAATCATGTGATTTGATTCACTCGTTCATTCCCTGCTGGAATGAAGGAGCCTATTTTTTATCTTTGTGTGTGTGTGTGCAGGGTTCTTCCATTGCCTTCAATGTAAGAATCTTTATATTGATTGTGTGTGTGTTGATCATCAACACATACACACTAACAGGTTGTAGATAGGGATTTTTTGTATCGGCCTTATCTACTTTGTATGAACAAAAGACTTTGCTTCTTGTCTTTTTTTTGTTTGTTTTTTGCCTGTCGTATTTATTGCTATTTAGACAGCTGATTTTCTAGGAATCCGATGTCGTCAGCAGCATATATACGATATGTATTCGGCAATTGTGAAAGAGGTTAATGATTTTTTTTTTTTTTAAAAACCTTTTTCACATTTGCGTCTTCTTTAAGGTTGACGTATTTTTTATTGACCTCCGTTGGATAGCAGGTGCCTGGACTCGGCCGTTTTTACGGTCGGGTTCAATGATGGTATAGGCATGTGTTCTTTTGTGAACGCATGTTTGTATTTATATTGAATTCTTTTATTAAGAATTCAATAGTTTGAAATACTGGGGGCGGCTAAAAATTTTCTCCTTCTCCAAGATAATTTTTAGCCATTTTGTGAAAGTTGACAGCAAATCTTTTTGTCGTGAACAATATATTTATGATTTTAGGCCGATGGAATTTTTATTGCATTGGCTTATAAAGGGCGTCTCTAATGCCTATTGAATTATCGGATCATGTATTGATTCGAGAATTGTTTTTTTTTTTTTTTTTTTATAAATGATTATTTAGAGACGTATTATTTTGCTAGTTGATTTTTTTGTAAAATCTACTGGTTATTTCTATTGCCTATTAGGTTTTCGAAGCAATTTCTGCCTTGAAAAGCATATGTATAGGTACCATGTGTATTAGGTATGTAGAAATATATAATTTAACAATGATATTTCATTGATAAATTTTCGTAGGCTAAATAATAAGTACGAAACTTTATCAAGTTCGTTCTTTTTATTATTTTGAGGAGATCTTAATCATTTCTAAGATCACTTTACCGCTGCTAGTCGAGAGTTATTAATCCAACTTTCGGCTAAAGTTACGTTTTTTTTTTTTTGAAGATAAAAAAAACGTATTATTTTATTTAATTTTTAGAAGCTAATTTGTAGTTTTGAGAAAAAAAGTACCGCAAAATTAATTCCTATAATAGGTATCAATTCTGTTTGCGAGTGGAAGCGTAGTAGGCAAAGTCGAGAATAGATTCTATTTAAGGATCTGTTTCCATTTCGCACCAGGAAAAAATTAAAATTCATTAGAGTTTTAATTTTAGAGTTTTTAATTAGGATCAGATTCTATAAGAAAGGATCTGATTCGTGTATAAAAACTCCCGATGCTCTTGCTACCATGTAGTGGCAGAGACACTACGAGTTTTGGTACTTATATTAATGTTTGTTTTACGTCCAAGGGACTATAAAATTATCGTCGTCACACTCCTTTCCCACACCTCTGTTTTCTTCTGTCGCGCAACGACGAATGTTGGCGACCTCCTCAGCCCAGTAACTCGTCTACCTACTATTCTTCGGTAGACAAGTTCCCAGCTCGCCCGCCAGGCGCGCATGGGATCGTAGGCGGAGCCCACGATATATATAGGTACAAGCCAACCAAGAGTATTTTTCAATAATTTCAAAGTGACCAGGAAGCAAAATTTAAAAAAAATTCAATTGAAAAATGTATTTACCTAGTACTTAGATGCGGACTTATACGTAAAACTGACATTATATGCAAGCTTCGTGTGCTTCTGTAGTTTTTATGTGCTCATAGAGTCGAGTGGATGTCTGGATTACAAAAGTAATGCTATTTAAGAATTGATCGATGAAAACTGGTAATTATATGCTTGACATAACACAGGAGTTGGTGGGTGATGGTGTGGCTACGCGATGCTATCCTCTACTTTTAGATGGATGAAAGTATACACCTTCAACATCTATTCCTAACTGAGTCTTACAACTGGTAGCTGCCAATAATGAACTGAATGAACATGTTATATTCAACACTGAGTTAATTTGTGTGAGTTAGTTTCCTTCAAGGTTTTTTAGATTTGAAACACGAGTGTACGTCATAACCACCTCCCAATAAACTTACAGATGAATCTGTCCCAGCCAAGAAATTGCTACATAGTGTTGAGTTGCACTGAATGCATGTTACTCAGCACATGCTGAGTAACAAAGAAGGTAGCACTCCCGACAACATGCTACGCTGATATTATTGGCCACCTACCATCTAGTGCTAAGCATTACAATATGGTATTGTGTATTAGGCGATTCATACCACTGTCCACTGCTTAACAGTTAACCTAAAAGGCAGTTAGCTAAGTTGTATATTAATTCATTCCATCCACAAACCACTGTCCACCAATCAGTTAACCTCGGATGGAAATTAATTTGATAATTTTCCGCAATGATTGAGTTCTATAAAATACATTGCATGAGGTTATATTAGCCGCATTACTCAACTCATCTGTGAGTACCAAGTACGCTGATTGGTTACACTTTACTCCAACTTTGTAGTATAAGGTAACATAATTCTCCTATCAATACCCAAAAGCACATGTAACTTTGTGCACGTTATACTTATATAAGTGAAAATAGCATATGCTGCTGAGCCCAACCTTGGTTTTTCTTGTTGGGTAGTGTAAAGGTGCGTATATATTTGTATCATTTTGCTATTCAATATCATCAGTGCTTATCATGATACAATACCTCTGACTATATAGTACTGGACCAGAAAAGTTCAATAAGCCCAGTGTACCTACTTTTTAATGTCAAAACACACCGGCATAAAATTGGACAACCCAAGTGTATTTTGTGTGTATTTTTGATGTTTTTTTTTTGAATTCACCAATATAGAATGTATCTGATAAAATTATCCCTTAAATTCATAAGCATAGTGTATATACACGTAGTTTAAATTATGTTAAGTGATACACAATGGCTGCCTATTTAGCACCGGCATATCTAACCAGAAATCACAATTTTTTACTGATCGAGTACTATACACAAAAATAAAACGAACGTACATCAGCAAAATGGTGTAATTGTTGATTATAACATACGAAGTTATGGAAATAAATCAAAATGTTAACCTTCTGCTAAGACACAATAACCTAGGCGATCGATAAATTCAGCTTGCACCCGATCCAATTGGGAAAAGAAAATATTGGACCAGCAATCGTTAATGGCGGTGTAGAGTCCTTCTACAGTGGAATATGATCCATGTTTGTATACTGCAGATGACATATGACCTCATAAAAAAATTCAAAGTATTTAAATCTGGGGACCTTGGTGGCCCTTATCTTATTTGCAGCATCCAGTTGCTACATGAGTAGGTATGCTTCGTAAGTTGGTGCACATTTTGGTTCCGTTTATTTGGTCATAACATAGCCTTTTTATTTTATCACGCACCATAATGTCTATTCCCCTATGGTGCGTGGTGAAATGAATAACCCTAAGTAGATAAAGTATAATACACATAGATGATAAATGATTCTTAATTTAGGGAGGCATTGCTTAACATCCCATCATATAGAAGCACAAATATGTTTCTTATAAAAAATTTAGGTATCTCCTAATCATTTCTTTGATGTGATGACAAAATACCTACTAACACCGTTTGGGAAAGGGTAGAATTGTATCGTTGTATTATTTTTTGATACTATATATGAGGTTAAAAGCCTCATACACATTAAGATGGTATGATGATGCGGTATGGCCAAATGATACAAATGTGTACAAGTCTTAAGATGATAGGTATATGTTCCACAGCACGCAGTATTGCGGTCATACTTAGCCCATTCATCCGGAAACTTCTGTCAATATCACTAAAAGAGATGACTTGTGTAATGAACATCCCATCGGTTTGTGGGTTAGTGAATGTAGCTTATGTTATTTAGCTCTACTTTTGCTTTCCTATCTGAGTTATGATGACGTTGATTTCTCGGAGCACAAATAACTGGTATTAAGCAATCAGAAAAAGGTACCTAGCTCTTTGTATAACACAGCCATCAGCCATTGGCTAAAAGTTTATCAAATATTTCTCTGATACCATCAAATTTTCTTATATTTTTTAGACAATTAATACTACTCTATATTATATTCCTGGAAGTTCCAACGTTTATTCAAGTTAGAAAAAAAGTGATCTCTTTGTGTGACTCTTTTACGAAGTAAAGATGCTGCGTCGTTATTTGAAATAATATTTGAATTATGAGTCATGAATGAGAACTTTGATTTTGATTTATAGGGGTGAAGAAGGTTAAGAGCGAAGTGATTGTATTCACCACTAAAAATCAAACAAAAGTCGTTCGAAAGTCGGTTTCTAAATTATGAATCAACCACGTGCGTTTTTTATCATATCTAAACATGAAAATTATTTTTAAACGTTAAATTACGTTTTTTTTTTTTTTTGTATCGTTTAAATGTTCGTTTGTCGTAGTAATTGACGTGAAAAGTTTAAATTTTCTTACCCTTCTCATTTATTGTTGAATATCAAACTTCATAACAGTCCTACGCAATTACGCATATTCAGAATATCGCAGGAGTCGATTTTGAAAGAGAATCGTATAAAATTATGGGTCTAAATTCTGAAATAACTTACGCGAGGCAACACACGTCATATTTATAGCTGAATATTAATTTTGATATTTTTATGGCATAGTCATCATCGTTAATTTTTTCTTCTAGAATAGTGCTATTTTTCCGAAATCAGTTATAATAATAGAAAAGTCAATTAAGAAGGTCAGTGCTGCTACGTAGTTTTAACTTAATTTTTCAATAGGTTCTAACCATCAATACATAAATTACTGTAAATTTACGATTTTGCAGCAATAAATACATAGGGAGGGTCGCAGCTAGTAATTAGAGCCAAAAAAGTAAATATTAGGTTTAAAACTGTTTCGTGAGTCATATCTGGCTTTTGAAATTCGTACTAAGCCTACGTATATTAAATGATGAAATTTTGTTGTCTGATTGTTGTGAAAACTAGAGTTAAAGAATTTCAAAACGGGCACATACAACGAATGTTTGTGAAAACATTCTATTGAGCATTAACTCAGACTCATTAAGACACATTTTCCGTATTGTACAGACTTTTACCTTACGATATCTACATTTTGACTCCGAACTTCCTCGAAGTTTAAGATAAATTCGACTTTAGGATGACAGTCATAAAGATTTTTGTCATTTTGAGGAAGCTAAAATGGCAGTTAAAAAGGAATTCATACTTTTGATTTGTAACTTTTACAAATTTTAACCTAAGGCTTCGCTCGTATAGATAACAGCAAGCAGCAGCAGCAACTTTAAACCAGTGTAGGAAAAACGCATGTGCCTGTGAAACTTAACAGCAAAATGTTGCCAGCAGCTGAATTTTTGTAAGCATTGAGCAGTAAAAATAAAATGAAGACAATTCTATTTCCTTTTGGAATAAGTATGTTAGTTAGGATTATTTATCGGGTTTATATCGCGATTATTTCATTCAAATCGCCAAAAGTTTATTTGCTGTCGCAGTAAATACTGTTTGCTGTTGGTTAAGTAGGCGTAGCCTTAATACGAATAAAATTTTAATGTTCAACTGTTTTTCATTATTTTGTCACCAGAGATGATAATCAATAATTTATTATTATTTTTATTTGAAAAGTAGGTAACCTGTCTTTAGGTTTTCCTAAAAAGTTTGCTTAAAAAATAAAAAATAAAACAAAAACAACAACTATTTTTTGGAATAGACTACCTATATCTAGTTATCTATGTGACTGCTTCATTATAGAAAAATTCTGAACAATTCTTTTTCATGATACCTCACAGGAATGATTTTAATTAAATTTATGGCATATAGGTATAATTAAATTTTGTGATGTTTCTTCAGTCATCTCTTTCTTTCGATTGTATTAAATTTTAATTTCTGTGGTATGCAACCCTGGGAGGCAGAATCCAACCAAAACACACCAACATAAAATCACACCTCACTCAATTAATACAAAAACAAGGGTATTTACCTGCAATAAAGTGAATGAAAAAACATCTGGTTTGAATATGCTCAGCTAGCTATCGTTCGTTTGTACCACTTTAAACCATACATAAATTTTTATGAAAGTGACCAAATTCAGCCAAGTGAGAAAACCAAGTGGGAAATCATGAGTAGTGAATTAACCTGAAAAGGTCAGCAAGTGGGCAATCCGAGTAAGGCTAGATGCCCGAAAGTTTAAAAAATCAAGCCATTATAAAAAGCATTGTGTACTAAAAAATAATTTTAACAGACAGAAAATTAAATGTGCCTAACTGTACGGTGGTCTAATTCTGGTTGACGAAGCAGTGAAAAGTTTCCAAAGTGTTTGATGCATGTTTTCTGCTATGTAAAGAAAAAAGTAAGAGAGGGAAGCTAAAACCGGTTTTGAGTATATATACCAAGGTACAGGTGGTACAAACACTTGATACCAGCCACTATGTGAGGGCTAGGAGTGTGAAACGTTAAGGAAAAATTAATTTAGAGGGAAGAAAAAATTAGAAAGAGGGAGAAAATTTGTACCAGGTATGTACCTACTGAAGTTAGGTGGCTACAGCCTAACTATCAGCTCACAGTGTTTTATTATTAACTTAGAGAAATTTGTTTTTCAAAAAATATTTTTTAATTTTTATTATTTACTGAGGGCAAGCCCTATCTGTCATTTCTATCATAACAGATTAAATTGTTTGGATTTATGATAGAATTATATAGTGCTGCGAATGGTTGATCATGGAGATGAGAACCACACTCCCTGTTGATTGAAAATATGATAATAGGTACCTTAATCTGATTTTGGCTTAAATTATTGAAGACTGAAGGTAATTAAACTTTTGCTCTCGGAAATTGAAAAAAAAATGGCGTCTATTAAATGCTCATTTTGTCTAAAATCTATATTTTTTTTATCTTGAAATGCGTGTTTGCCTTTATTCTCTCCTCACCTTTGTTTTTACCACCTGAAACAATAATTTTTTTTTTTTTAAATCTCGAAATCAGCAACAATCCGATATTCGTACAACTTCGTAATTTATTTTACCTCCAGTCGCATTTAATTTAACATGTAAAATCTCATTAATTACTCAGAGCAGTGATGTGAATGTTAAAGAATTACCCGGACCGTACACAGTGGGCACATGAACAATTATTTAACCTCAATTAACCGTTTGGTTAAAACACGACCAAGAACTGCCCACACTTTTTTTTTTGTCAGAACAATTTTGTCTAACAAATACCAAATAGAAAAACAACAGGAATGCGTTAAGAGTGAAAAAGAATAAGTGATTTGCAAAGTATGGTGCTTAGTTTATAAGTACAGAGACACCTCGGATACTTTCTTAATAGATGATAGAATCGATATAATTTATCGTTTGATAGCGAAAAATCGATTATTTTCCAAATCGATGTAACATCTAGGCCTATAGGCTATCTTACTTGTATTTTTTTTTACTATTCAACGATTTAAGTTATTTTACAAAACGTTATTTATTACTTTACATAATACCTATGTACAAAGTCAAGCTCACACAGGTCAGTGAGAGTGCATTAGAGTTTTATTCATCGATACATATAGGTACCTACTTCTAGAATTTTTTCTCTTTTTTTTTTTTCCAACAACATAGATGATGATTGTTCGACGAGTGTGAACATGATTTTCCATTTATTTGAATGGAATGAAGTCAATTTTCAAGTTCAATTTTTTCCTTTTTAACAAATTAGAAAATAAAAAATTGATGCATTTTCAACTTCATGCAGTTTCAGTATTATTTTGGAGAACTCTCTGACATTCACAGTCATTATCATATTTTTCGACTTTTAGCTGTTACGCTAACGTGATTCTTATTTGTTTTTATATTTCTGAATTTTGCATTAAAAATTAGCTTTAACAATTATTATTTTGAAAGTTGAAATGCTTTTTAAGTAAGTCTTCTACGAAAATCTACTTATTAATTTTGCGCTCATGGAAAGACACAAGGGTGGGAGTGAGTACGTTTTTCGTTTCATGTATGTGCACTTCTTGTTAACATGAAACAGGACGTAATTTTCGTTCGATAATCATACAATTTAGACCAGATATTAGTATACTAAGTCAAGAATAAGATTATTATAATATGGTACGTCTGGTAGGTGACATTATGTTACATTTTTGGTAGTTCAATGGCTTTAAAATGAGCAATGATCGAGCACTAGTTACAAAATTTGAAAAAGACATTCATTTACAAACTATTTTTACATTCTTTCAAATTTGGTTACGGTTGGCTTTATGGTTCATGCCTCGAGACTGTTGGAGCGGCTAAACTCAATAAATGTTGCAATTCCTGTCCAATAGTCACGAAATTTGGTTCGAATATTACCTTTAACACAAGAATCAGACCTACCATTTTTGGTGTCTGATGTTTAATATTTTCAATTAGTTATTTAATGTGATTCTTTCTTTCTTTACTTTCGAATAATAAATTTTGAAAAATCAATTTTTCAAGCCTAATCGAAAAAACTTATTTTAGCCTACAACAATCATAATACTAAAAAAGTATATCCCTGCCACCTTCCCTACCTGGATTAGAATAGGAGCCATCGGATTCGTAGTTTCATACTTAACCAACTGAACTACGTGTTCTTTTGGGAGTATGTGTAAGTTTTTATATCTCATGTTACCTCTACTACGTAATTTTTATTTTGTGAAAAATACTTCTTATGCACAACTATCTGCGACTGCTACACAGTTTCTTTTGAAGATGTCGGTAATTTTCAACCTTATCATGATTGCGACTGTGTCGTGTGATTTGTGATTTGAATTACAGTAGAATTTTGATTACCCAAGTTAATTGGGGGAGAGGGAGCTCGGATACTGTAAAAAGTTGTTTGATAGGAATCATGGTTTTTAACTTGAAAAAAAAGGTAAATACATAATATTATGAATGTGTGTGTGTACATATATAATATAAAATATTTTAGTTCATACTTTTAGAAAAGTTGGTTCGTATTTTTTGTGAAAAAGTGAATAATATTGCAATTAAAACATAAAGATTAAGCAGGTATATGAGCATTAAAACTAACATAAGTATAAAAAAATAAATTCATACTTTTGGCAAACGATAAATTCAGATTTTGAAATGATTGGTCAATAAAGACTTTTTTTTTTTTTTCTGCGACATGTCATTTATAATAAGAAAATAAATAAAAATCGGATAATTAGAAAAAATTTAATTAATATTTTTGTTCGGATAATCGGAATGCTGCTGTATGTCATTATAAATAACTTTGTTCTGTTTGCCCAATTGTTGTGAAAAGTAATGACAACTTCACAACAGTTGTGAAATTTCGCTGTTCCTTTCGCCCAAGAATAATAAATTTTCCTAAATTTTTGCAACTGTTGAGAAGTTGTTGAAACTTTTCACAGCAAACGCCCAAAAAGAACAGAGCTTTGATTTGTAATTTGGGATTTGATCGAATCTTTCTTTCTTTTTTTTTTTTTACTGATTTTTGAATTGGGATTTGAAATTATTTTGCTTATGATTTTTCTTATTCCTGAATAATTTTGTTGCTTACTTCGAGGTCCTCATTTCCAATCCTTAGCTCTCATAACGTTGGGCTATAATTTTATTTGAGGTAGGTACCGTAAAACGGGGAAACTTAGATTTTGCAGAGTGACTTAGATACTTTTAATTTTAGTTGAATAAATCGTCGGTAGGAGTGCTATGAAAATCCATAATGACTGATTCGGCAATGTCGATGATAAGACTTTCTAATCACATGCATTTTGCATTAATATTGTTGTTAGTAGAAAAGAAATGACAATTGAACAAAATAAATGATTTTCTTAAAAAATGAGATGATGTCATAACTTTGTTTGTACAGCCGGATGGTCAAATTTCACAAAGTTAGTTCTTACATATGTTATAGATATATAAAATACGATCTCAAACAGCCAAACTTACCTCTATGGTAAAGTTTCTCTGAACCGAATTATGGCGTGATTTGTTTCTTGGGGGGGGGCTTAGATAGGACCACTATTTATTAATAAAACTATGTTTTTATGTTCATAGCCTCTATCTATGTGTCAACCGTTAGATGTTTCATTTTGTAAAGCATTTAAAGAGGCTTGGTAAGAGTTTAAATCTACTAATCGACGTATTACTGGTATTTATAAAGTACGCTTCCTGCCCCCCTACACAAGGTACTTATTATGTTTTAGAAGTATAAATTTGTAGTTTTGGCAATTTTTTTTTTTTTTTTTTCATAAAGTTTGAGTGTTTATCAACATTAATTTGTATGTTTTGATTTTTTATACAAATATAAATGTGAAATCTAAGTCACCTCCTCTTATTTCTTTTGATTTCTATGCAATATCTCGCTGAATTTTGGATAGAAATTTGTGAAACTTGGTAGGATTGTTGGTCTGCCTCTACTCTACATTTTCCAATTGAAAAAAGTGGGTGTATCTCAGTCACCCCAAATCATGTATGTCTTAGATCGGGCGGTTTTTTGCAGTTTATTCAGTAAAATTTATGGTATAAAATTTGAACTTCCAGCATGTTGAAGGCGCTATTGGGATCTATTATAAGATGTTTTAACTGATTTTTTATCTCCAGGGATTCACAAATTATTTTGAAAAATACCTTAAAAATTATCTAAGTAACCCCGTTTTACTGTACCTATTGGGAGATTTTTAATATCTGGTATTACTTCTTATACTTTTTACTGATTTTATTTTCTAGTCTTCTATATTCAGGATATTTTTCTGATTATCCTTTAAAGTTGAGGGAGATGCTAACCTTTAAGGATGGGGCAGAAGCTAAGTTTAAAAGAATTTTGAATAATTAGTACCGAATTATGGTGTGATTATTTCAATATCTATCTTTGAAAACCTACCTTTTTTAGCGGAGTATAACTGCTCAAGAGTTTTTTTTTCAGTTTTGACTAAATTAATGGTTGAATTCCAGCCCATGAATAATGAACTGATACTTACTTTTTTTTTTCAAATTTGAAATTTACCAGGTTTATGAGGAGCTGCAAGACTTGTGAAAATTATAGAATTTTGATACAAAAAGTCATTAATTTTCATGTAGAAATTATTTTGATATAATTTCAGCACACCTTATGGTTTTATAGTGTTTTTCATATTTCTCCTTACGTACCTGACTTTTATGAATCATTAGTGAACGCTGAAAGTCATAAACTGATTCAAATTTTGATACTTTTAAAAAACTATATATCAGATAAATAGTCGATATTATCGAAATATTACTTCGTATTTTCGTGCGACCAGTTAGATGGTTTACAAATAAAACCAGCGATGAGTCATCAATTTTTATACCTTTGACTGGGTTCGTAAGAAAGTACTTTGTAGTCTAACATTCGATGATCGAAATTAACGATGACTCATTTTTCAATTTTGTTTATTCATTTTTACTTGAATACAATTTTTTTTAATTCACCATAGGTATTTTAAAAGGAAAAGTGTGTTTCAAATTCGTCATTTTTGGGTGAATCAAAACCAAAATCATTAGAATATACCTACATAAATAAATTTTGGTCTGAGACAGACAATGCGTTGGAATAAGACTTCAAAAATTCTGTTTTTCAGCAAAGTTGGGCTGAAAGCTCACTGAAAACAATGTTCAAAAATCTCACAGTAGGTTGAATTACATTATGTTTCTACAGCAACTTTTCTTTTTGACAATTTTCCAGTCAATTCAATTTTATTGTCTATTCTTATCTCTTAGGAATATTTCGTAAATGACGAATTGAGGAGGTAGAGACCTGTTATATTGTCAGTAATAATCACATTTTTCACGTTTTATTGTTCACCCTCCATCAGGAGTTGATAATTTTTCAGATTTTCATAGGAGTGTTACCCTTCTCGCAGAGAACCATCGTTCAGTGTCAGGGGACGAGTAATTAAATGTAACAATCTAAAAAGTTTGAAAGTGAGAATGTTTTTCTGAGATAACGATGCAGCTGTTGAAAATTACGTATTTTCATTCATTTGTTTTTTTATTGCGTGATCCCCTTTCACCGATCTCACTGCTGTAGCTATATATCTTCGTGATGCAAAGGAACGAAAGTTGATAAAATAAAAACTGATGTTTTCAAGTGATTGACTGCACGTAGATGTTATATAATTATCTCATGTGTGGCGTCAATTAGCGAAATACATGCCATTGTTTTTATCCTGTGTGTTTTTCTTCACCTCAAAAAGTTTATTATTCTAAGAAAAATTTATCATATTTTTAAACAGCAACGGTACACAGACAGATTATCCACTTGAAATTGGGAAAAAAGAACGAAAGTTTAATTAGAATTAGAGATGGCAAACATCGAAAAGTTTTGATATCGATGTTCAAAAACTATAGATAGTTATCGATAAGCACAAAGTCTGATAGTTCCCATCCCTAGTGCAACCTCTAATCAGAATTTGTGATGGCATCATTTTTCTATTGATGATTATGACACGTCCGCAAAAAAGATGAGGACGGAACTATTCATAGTTTGCCAGAAAATTTCTTATGTTTTGAGAAAAATTAGACTAAGGTACATTTTAAGCGTCATTGTTTTAAAGGAACCTAACGTCTAAACGAGCCCGAAGAAGAGGTGAATACCATAGAGTCATAAATATAATAGTGAACGCTTGTGAAACAAAAAACGGCACCACTTTCATCAACAAAATATCCTCCATCCCTAAGATACCGAAAATTTTCAATCTCATTTTTATCAACGAACTTTGTGTTGATTGTGATTTCTAAATTGATAATAATGTTTATTTATTCATTTATTTAAATTATTTAAAAAAAATAATTTCTGATCATTGCCCATGGGCCTGAATGAGTGACAAGTAAATTGGAATTTGGTACCTATGGAGTGGGAATAATAATGTCTTCGAAAGTTGTGCTATTTATTGTAGTAGCGTTTAGATGAACGTGGGTCCTCTATTATACCCAATACTCTATGGTGAATACCTGGAATTTTTATTATAAAATAAGTTAAGTAAAAATTAATTTTTAATGATACCCTTTTTTTACTTATGTGTAAAACCTAGCCAAGGTCTTTCAGAGGAGGGGGAAAGGGTACGAAAGGTATCGGGCCCAGATATCATTAGAGGGCCTGGAATGGCCTTAATTTAGAAATAAATCGTAATTTTTGCGTATAAATGGTGAAAAAGAGTGTCAAGGCAGATCCATGATGAAATTTTTGGGAGTAAATTTTCCGAAGGTTTGAAAAAAACCCACTAAAATACACGTTTTAGAATCCAAAACGTATCTAAAAAATTTATTTTGTGAGAAGAGAGAGCGAAACTGTTTTCTGAATTTATAACCCTTTTTCAAAGACAAATCCTGCAGCTGGAGCTAAGAGGAGCCCTTCCTTTCATTTCTCCTGGGCCCAAAATTTCTCTCCGAGGCCCTGCATCTAGCGCACTAACACATAGTCATAGATACACACTCACATTAAAATGATTGCAGCGCTAAACAAAACAAACTTTATGGTCTTCCTCAGTACTACACTTTTGTTCTTGATTCAGTAAAGGATGGTCTGTACTTGTTGATTTATTCTGTCTGATCTAATATGTAAAAAGTTTGCTAAAGGAAATCAGTATGTTCAGTTTATACTGTTTCTCTTGATCTATTTTCATAAATTTAAAATTTCCCAATTTTACAGAATACAGATTAGAGATTAGAGAATTAAGAAGTGAATTTAATGCCTCCTTAATTCTATAAAGTCGAAATTCGTATCAACTGAATGTAGGAAGTTAAATAAAAGCGTATAATTACATAGGGACAACAGAGTTGGTCCCTTCTAACGTATCATAGTCGTAATCTTCAAAATTAAATTAGCTAGAGAGACAAATTTATTGGTTACCCCTCTCCTTCATTTCATGCATATTTAATTTTTAATACTTCAGTGCTTTGAAACTGTTTGTCTTTAAGAGGACAGAGTATCAAATATAATAGAGGATGTATGTGAGATGAAAAACAGTACCACTTTTGAGACAAAGTATGCCCACTTCTAAAGAATGGTACAATTTTTGTCTCATTTTAATCTATAAAATTCGATTTGATGTGGTTTCTGAATTATCAGTTAAATTTATTCGTTCATTTTATTCAATTATTTGCAGAAAAAAATTCTCATCATTGTTAATGGGCCCGAATATGGGCGAAAAAATTTGAATTCAGTACTGTAAGGATGGGATGACTACTTCAAAAGTGGTGCCATTTTTCGTAGCAGCGTTTAGATAGGCATGCGTCCTCTATTATATTTAATATTCTGAGATTACAACAATTTCTTCTCTTCATCGTTCAGATTCCCCAAATTTGGCAATTGGATTTTTCTAAATTTTTAGGCTTTTTAGCCCTTTTGGCTTCTAAAATTTTCAAAATAAATTTTTAAGATTGGCTATATTTATGTCAAGAGGAAGTTTTTTCTTAGTTGTACTCGGTTGTATCCTGGTTTCAACGTTTGCGGAACCACTCATTAAACACCCTGTATAATACAATGTCTTATACCTGAAAAGTGCGGTTCATTTAGTATTCTATCTCGTCTTTCTCAATCCATTTATCTGTAGTGATTATTTATTTTCTGAGAAATGAACAATAGTAAGTTGGTCCCTCATCAGTACTTCATCCCAATTTTACTAAAATACAGGAATTTTGGAGTATTTACTTCGCTTTTTTAAAATTATTGTAGCTAAGACCCGTAGTGTGTTTTAAGATTTATGAATATAGTTTCAATCAGCACTTTAAAGATTTTTACTTTGATGCAGACATATTTTTTCAAAAAAATACTTGAAATGTTTTCAGTTATACCATTGCCTGACAAAACAAAAATTGGAAAAAATGCTGTTTTAATTTGAAAATAGTTTTTGCAAACGTACTTAATATGCTAGAATTAATGAATTAATCTTTAATTGCTGCCGAAGTAATTTTTCTGCCCAAAGAGGTCTGATATAAATGATTAATAAAAAAAAAAAAATACAATTTTTCCCAAACAATTTATTGAATCATTTTTTATATGATGAAAAGTTGATAAAAAAATATTATCTTCTTCTGTGCTCTTCCATATCTGGCTATCTTTTATTTGTCACAGCATCATGCTCCTCTCACTGGACGGACTTTCACAAAATTTTAGCTCCATGTAGGCGTCTATTCTTAAATAGTTTCTGCGGATTTCCGTTCAAAATCTCTATTCTAAGAGCTGTGATCAAGTTCGAAGGTTTTCATGGAAAGTTTCAGTTTTGGACCTTTTCTGTGTGAATGTTAATTCTCTGTTCTAGAATCGGCTAAAGGAGTTTATTTCTTTGAACTGAATGCTGTAAATAAATTCGAAAGTTTTCAATAAAAATTTTAGTTCTATAACAGTTATACGTCAAGTTACTATCTCACACCTCCCCGAAAGGCGAGTAATGTAGCTGGTATATTATACCTGTAACAATATAATATATAATTATTGAATTAAATAATCACATATTGTTAAAATTTGACCTGATTTTGGACTCAACATTTCGACACGCAATCGAAATGAAGACGAAATAGAATCTACTTCTTCCTAAATTTCAATTTGTGGAACATAGAATAAATCATAGCTGTATGTCCCGAGTTGGCAGTTCCTTAGACAGTGACTTTTGGTCCTCGTAAGTGAGTATATCCATACTATAGGGACTCCAAACATAGAGAACAGAATAAAGTTTAAAAAAAAGTAAGAATATTAAGTCAGTATTGGTAAATGTCTCTTTCATATTTAGAAATTTTAATTTCAGTTGGAAAGCAATGGCGTAACCGAGACTTTCTAAAGAAGGATTTGATGAAAAAAATTTCTCTCTTTCCCCTCATTCTCAACGGCAAATTACAAGAACTTATTTTTCTAAGGGGGAAGGAACTACAGGCGGACTTTGGTCAACCTTAATTTGAGTGGACCGAAAAATTTAAATTGAAAAATATCGTTCTTCACCTTCCAAGGTCTCAGAGTGGCGGAGAGTTCATAAATTTAAAAAATAATTTCGTAATCGGAGCGAACGAAAAAATTTTCTGTCTATTTTAGAATATGAATCTCTGACTTTCGTACCTACCAATCGTCATTATTTGTCATAAAGTAGAAAACCATAATGGTCTCAATTCGAAAAAAAGCAAAAATCCCGTTAATCCTTCCTGGCTACGCCACTGTTGTAAAGATAGTCTCAGGAATTACTTTTCGTGGGCTGGTTGTTATCCGCAGAATAACCAATTGGAAATTACAATATGGCTGAATCCTCCGTCATTCAGACCGTTGAAGAATAGTTTATAGGTAGGTGGTGTGGTATCTACCTATTCAATAATTTGACATTTCTGTCGAAAAAAACAACAACAATAATAGAAAATAAACAAATCATCATGCTGATCAGGAGCATTTGTCTTTTTGACACATCCTAACCAACCGCTATCTCCTACAATGAAAATCTCAGGCACGTTAATGGTTGATATCAGTAAAAATCATAGGTTCGCTAATGGCTGATATCACGTGATAAGTTCAAGGAAATCCCATCAATAAAGTAAGCTAACTACGTAACGTTTTTATCTTTCGTATTAAACCATCGATTAAATTTCATAACTTGAACATCGACTTTAGTCTGGCACGCCGGTTTATAATTTTCAAAATATTCATCACGAACGGTAGGCTAGGCGGGTATACCTACTAAATCATACTTAAATAAATAAAAAAAATAAAAAAACCAAACGAACTTTTATACGTTCTCAGTTTTATCGACGAAATGATTTATCAGTTTTTAATGATATAGGCGAATAAATCGACTGAAACCAGTATACCTATCTCCTACGTTGGTACGACTTTAGCAGTCGTGTTCACGTCACCTAATAAAGTGATGCAATTGATCCGGTGGTATTTGCCATTTTCAATGAAATAAAGTAAAACAGTGCCAGATTAAAAAAAACAATTTCATCAGAAAAAAATTTTTTTTAGTCAAAAACGAGATCCGAGTAAGTAGGCGTTTTGTTTCATCCGATGAACGGTAACTACTTATTCGAAGAATATTTATGTTTCGAGAAGATGAGAGCAAGTAGTGGTGTACTTAGATTAGATCTTTTTTTGTCTTTTTGTCTTTTTGTTATTTCGACGTTTCGCGAGGAAGTCAGAAAAAGTTGTGTGAAAAAATCTGTTTTAATACGAACAACATTTTTATGCAATGTTTCGTTTTTCAAGTTTATTGTGATTCTATAGCGCCTACTACGATAATCTAAATCAGATTCGTGGAATTTTTCGTTTGAATTTCCATTTTATTTTTTTATAATTGGAATATTTTACGGCCGTATAAATAATAATTTAGGTCAGTTGACCCTATTAAAAGTTTATTTGTGTTTATAATATTTCCTCCATTCGCACCTTTAGGAAACTTGAAAATGTCTGGTGGAATTTCTGCTCGCGTGAATTCGCTCTAATCGGGTTAACGAACAAGCAGTTGGTCCCTTGCTTGAGAGATCCAGGCAGGGATGGAATCCCGCTACTACATAATATTATAACGGATAATAGAAAATGTTATTTACTTTTACTAACACAAATACCAGTAACTCATACCTGAAAAATAACATAATGATACCGGAACCTCTGAAACCATTTCAATTCAATACCGTTATTTCTAAATCTTGTAAATGCTGTAATATTCAATACCATTACCAAAATAATACCTAAATAAAAGGTTAAGGTAGTGGTATTTATAAAAAATTAAAATTTGTCATTGGCCACCTTCCTATTCCTGCACTAACTTGTTAAAGCCAATATCATCATTTTAATTATTTTTAAAGGGAGAAAAATGAAAATAAAAATAAAATTCACTGGTTTTATTCTTTGTAAGAACGAGAGAAGGGCATTTAAAATGAATAACAATAAAAAAAAAAAAGAGTTATTCATTTTTCATCTTCTTTCATTTTTGTATTCATTCGAGTAAACAACGAAACAGCGTTACCACATCTACTGTATTTTTCATTACTATTTTCTCTTACCACTTTTTTTTTTTATCGCCATTATCTACTTCTTTTCTTACAATTCACACATAAAACATTGGTAAAAATTGGGTGGCGGACACGTTTTCACAAACTGATTCCAGTAGCATTTTCAATACTAAAAAAATACAAGTAACAAAATAGAACTATAATACTGCGACAAAAAAATTGTCCTTTTAATCATTTGTGATTTTTTAAGCTAGAAGAAAGAACGTCGTGTTTTTAAAAAATACCAAAAAATAAAAAAGAAGCTACAATTCCACTCCGCAGACGTCATCATTTCAATTATCTTGTAATTTCGTAATGGGAGAAAAGTGAAAAAAAAGTTTTCAAAAAAATATTAGAAATGAAAAAAAACTTAACAATACCTCTACAAAAATACTGATACCAATACCAAAAATGAAATGTTAACAGAGAAAATTTGGAAACAAATTCAAAAACAGTACCCTACCCAAATACCAGAACCATAATAAAATCTGAGAATGGTAAAGTACCAATAACGGAAATTAAATCGTGGTGGTATTCCATCCCTGGATTTAAGTATAGGTTTTTAATGAGACTCGAGAAACAAAAAAGCGTTCTAGGAGGATGAAGTTACGGAAATTAGCATCATTAATATAAGATAATATGGTACCGAGGACGTCACTAATTAACTTAAATTTAAAATTTATTAAACTTCAATTTTTTTTTTTTTTTTTTTACTGAGCTTAACCAGAAATTTAAAAACTGTTTTTTGCGTTTATGTCGTTGACTCTTTTCGAAGGTAATGTGAATGTAAATTCTATGTTTTTTTTTAATCGGAAATTGTGTCTACCCTACGAGCCAATCACCTTATTTGCCCTGCAAATTATATTTAATTAAAACGAGTATCACGTTTCCTGGGTGCCAAGTTCGAATTTTATTGCTCACTTTTTTTTTATCGGACTAATATTCACTTTTCACCATAACTTAAAATTAAGTGACTTTAGAAATTTTAAAATTCATTTTGAGAATTACGAACCAATTTATCTTCTTTTTTCGTTGCTTTTGCTGGGTGTAAAGTGAATCCATGTTTTATGATCGCCCCAAAAAAATTTACAATTTTCAGCTATATTTTTATAGGTCGATTCGGAAGATTAGATATAATGCAGTTCACTCATAAAGCCCACTGCAGGAGCACTTTCTTCACGTTTTCATTTATTTTTACGTTATTGCGAATTTCTGATAAATTCGTTAGCTGCAAAGAGAAATTTGTATTTATATTTTCGCGTCTGGTCTGTTTATTTGGTAAAATTCTTATTCGTACCTCTGCTTGCGACAAAATTAATCACATCAATAAAATTCTGAACAGGAAATTCATCTTTTTATAATTGGCTTTCAAAAGAATGTTCGGAATTTGAACCGGAAAAATTTCTTTGACCACCCTGCTGGCCACGTTCCCAAGAATTGCACATCACATGGAATTGCCAACCCATAAATGAAGCATGGACGCAAATACGCAGAAAAATATCTAAAATTGCACAACTATTTGATTGAATCACTCAGGAATGTTCTATAAATAAAAATACTAGAATTTTGTCAAAAAGTCGTGGAATGTTTTTATTTGGCAAAACGACAAAACGAACAATGCCATGCTGAAAATTTATCAATGACCACTTTCGAATGTCAATAGTAACGAGCTCGAGAGTAGGCACTGTGACATTTCCAGACTTTTTTTACCTTCATGCAATGCATTAAGTTGTTCAGGTTCACAGAATTGAAATAATTTTGTCTTTTTTTTAATGGGGAAAAAGGTGTCTGCTTTGGCTACCTAGCGGTTAGAATTTGTTCTGTAAGCACCAAGTATATCGAGTTCAATCATACCAAACCCCCATGTTTTTCTGCTTAAAAATGGAGTTTTATGGTAAAATAATGGGTTTGTTCATTATCGCCGTACGTAACATTCCTGCTATGTACCATACAAACAAACAACAAATATAAAATTCTGGGTGAAAATTGTTACCTGTAGTTTTCCAAATTCGAGTTTCTGGGGGGTTGAGAAAAAATTCATTGCAAAAAATTCCGAATTCCAGCTTGAGAACCTAAAAAACTTAATCGAATCTGATAAATGAAAGTTATATTATGAAATATGCAGAAAAACAATTCCCGAAAAATTTCATTTGTCTGCGGAAAATTCAGTAGGAATTCTCAATTTGTCAATTAAAAACTGCAGTGATCGGTCACCTAAATTATTGTGCTTCAGATTATAAATTTTGTATTTAAAAAAATATGTATATAGGCTAATTTTACAACCAGCCCACAACTTTTCTATTTTTGTTTTCTGGGAGTAAATGAGGAGGCTGCAAATTATATAAGTAAGTCTTGGTGTTGGTATCTAGCTCGATCTTTCTTTCTCAACATTTTCATGACAACTTTAATTGTTGCTAAAAACCTTTAAAATACTTTCAAGAACAATTGAACTTTGAAGAATTAGATTTTATTAAATTTTGTGTAACGACAGACTGTAATATTGATAGACTATTACGACACGAAAGATTTATGTTATTGTTTTTGTGTAGATAAATGTTTACCATTTGATTTACACTTAGCATTCGTTTGAAAAAATTGTAAAATAAATTACGTTCGCCTGATGGCATTTATGTTAAGATAACTAGGTACAGCTATACATGCATAATAATATAGGACATAAAAATTTATTATCAGCTGTGTACTGATTTTAATGGCAAATAATTGGAGAAAAATAATTCTTCTAAAATTTCTCCAGTTAAATCTACTGGAATTAAAATGAAACCAAAAGAGCATCGTAGTAATTTAATAATTTTTTTCAAAAAATAGAACCGATTTCAAAAATAGCAATAAAAACATGCGCTAAAAAGAGAAAAGTAATCATTTTATAATTTCTCCAGCAAAATGTAGGTCTAGGGACTGGAATTATTGAAACTGGCGTTTCTTCTTCTCCTTAAAATGGAGGCTTTATACGTCAATTCCCTCAAATTTTAGGACAAAAATTTTTAATTAGCACCTACTTCAATAATTCCAGTCCCTATAGACCTACATTTTGCTGGAGAAATTTTAATAGAATTATTTTTCTCTTTTTAGAGCATTTTGTATTGTTTTTTTGAAGACGGTTCGATTTTTTGGAAAAAATTATTAACTTATCGTAATGCTGTTTTCGTTTCATTTTAATTCCAGTAGATTTTACTGGAGAAATTTTAAAAGAATTATTTTTCTCTTTTTAAAGTATTTTTATCCGTTTTTTTGTTTTTTTTAATGAAAAAATTTTCTTCAATAATTTTACGTTTCTATCGTTAGTGGCAATATTACTTTAAAACTAACAGGTTTTTACTTAAAAGTAACTCATAAACTATTCAATCGATTCTAAAAAAATTTAATGAGAACACCATGACGGGATTATCCGCTATCATTTAAGAAAAAAGTTCGTTAGAATCGATGCTCAGGTTGAGAAGTTATGCTGGAACAAATCTAAAACAAAAAAAAACAAAACAAAAAAACATATGAAAGGGTCGAATTGATAACCTCCTCCTTTTTTTTTTGAAGTTAATTAAAAAAAAAATAACGGCTGATACTCGTACGGAAGGGATTTTTTTATATACCTACTTACATACTTCCTTTAAAAAAAAAATACGAGTGAATATTTTAATTAGGTATACTTTACACGATACCCGAATCTACAGCTCATAAAATGAATATAATCGAGCGAATGAGGTACTTAACGAGATTGAGGTTTTTCTCTTTAATCATGAGATTCAAATTAGGTCTCCATTTGGCCTTCCACACAGTAAGTAGGTATGGCTATTTATAGCGAAATTTTTTTCGTTTTTTCATTTCTTTGATAAAACGTCGACTGAACAATTTATTTTTGCGAATATCTAAATTTTGTTCTTCAATTATTACGCGTTTAAGTATGTAGCTGTGAGAATGTCTTCGTTGTTTTTCATCAAATTAGTCATATCATCACATGTATTAGCCCACTGTAAAGGTCGTCTGACATGGTACGAAAACGTTGCATGAATGAAAATTCCACCCATAGTTGTAATACTACTCACACCATTATTCAGATGGTTAATATTTTTGATGTAAATAAGTTTTAATTAAAATTTCGTCGTCTTTTCGTTCTTCACCGTTGGTATGTTTTTAGGAATTTAGAATTTTGGCAAAATAATTCAACAAATGCGAAGAAAATTTTTTTTCCAAGTTGTATATCATTATTCGTCATTAATTTCTCCATCACAAATTATTCGAACGTGCTTATATTAATAACGTTAGTGACGTGTAATACAATAAATGCATAATAGGGTTCTCAAAAGGTCAAATTTTTCTATGGATGATTCAATGAACATTGTTATCGTAGCAATATTAGTTTGAGTAAATTAACGTGTTTCTGCAGCCCACGCACAAAAGAACGAGTTTTACATGCATGTATAGCGAATGTAAACAAACAAGTTTTTGGCCTGTGAAATAGACGATAATTTTACAGTCTCTGGCGCATCCAAATCCTACGTGAGAGTGTGTAAAGTACTTTACACACTGTTGCGCATCTCAATCCTGCGCGACAGGTTGTAAAATATTCGAATATATAAATATTTTGATGTTATTATTTATGTTATTTCGTAAAACATATTTGTCAAGTTGCCACTCCGAACGAACGCAACATTTCAATTTTCAAAAAAATGTCTCGCAAATGATTCCTTAGCCTAATAAAGTTAGAAAGCTGGCGTTTGTAATGATCAAAAGCAGATAAAATTTAAAAAATTTCGATAAAATTTTCTAATTATATTCAGCTTTTTGACAATAAATAAACGAAAATGGCATAACCCATTTTGTGAAGTTAGCCAAGCCACTTTTTTTTGTATTTTTGTATAAAAAAAAAAAAACGAAAAAAATGCAAATTAATGTGAGTTTTGCCATTGTTTGGAATTCAGAATTTTCTCCTCTTTCTCTCAATGATTCCTCAGTTGCTATTTAAGCTAGAGAGCTGGAAATGGTATGTCCAAAAAGAGGAGAAAATTTATCTAAGTTTAGTTTTCATTTAATTTTTTAATCATCTTTAACAATTTGAAAATAAACAAACAAAAAAAAAGCAAATTGATGGAAAAAAAATTTTTTTATTCAAGAAACCTCTCTTCTTTCACTCAGTGATTCCTCGGTCCCTGTTTAAGCTAGAAATAATTTTGGATTAGTACTGCCAGAATGAGGAAAAAATTTACTTGAAATTACTTTCCTTATAATTTATTAATTGTTCTTAGCTGTTTGAAGATAAACGAATGAAAAAACGCAAAATAATGGAAAACTTGCTAGTTTTGTATTTTAATTTCAAAAATTTATTTCCTTTGTTTTTTTTTGTTTTTTATTGGGAGGGGAGTTGTTGCCAGACTTGTTTTTGTGCGTTTATTGTAAAAGGTATAATGTGCGACAAATGCTTGTGGGCTATTTTAACTCATGTCAAGTTTACAGAACTTGATTTCGGCTTTTCTGCAAATTCTTCACACTTGGTAAAAAAATAGCCCACATTATACACTTGTCACGCAGTATAATATTTCTTCATTTATTTTTCATGTTGAATCCGTTTTGTGACATCACTCCACCACTTTTTTGTAACATGTGTATGGAATGTTGTATTTTCGAGACATGTATGGAGTAATGAAACTGGTCAATTTCTGAACTTTTACTTTTCTCACACCTTCACTTTTTTTTCTCACAACTCAGCTTTTATTTCTCACTCATTAATTTATTTTTCTCACCCCTTCATTCTTTTTCTCACTCCTTAACTTTCATACCTTCATTTTGTTTTCTCAGTTTCCCCACACTTTCATATGTTGAATTTTTTTTTGTTTAAATTAGTTCCATTTTTTTCAGAATTCTCTCAACCATAAAAGGGATTTGACCCAGCAACACCCAGGTGTTATTACTGCTGGCTAAAATACAACATTCCCCTATATTCATTGCAAAAATATTGTTCGGAACTCACTTGAAGTGAACAATTTATCAACTAATCCAATCAACTGCATTCGCTTATAGCTTGTCTTTATAAAAATTTCCCTCATTGAGAAATTGCTCATTTTTCTCCCTAGTTCCGTAATATACTACTTTATCCATATTTTTGTTAAAGATATGGTTAATTGGTGATAGTTTTTTGTAATTTCTTAACCTGAAATTATCAATGAAATTTACGTATATCGATGACTATCGATATAAATACCGAGTAAACTAGGTTTTCTATTGAAGCATTGCTGCTTTCGGTTTTTTTTTTTTTTTTTTTTGAAACTATGTTGACAATGATAAAGAATGACAAAATATTATCTCTATTGAATTGAAACTATTATCTCTTTCAATAACGAAGTTCATTTGTAATTTAATTTTTTTTATTGCTGTCTTTTGTTCCAATAAACTGTGTATTGTCCCCAATAAGTGGTGCGATTTTGTGAAGTTTTACAGAGTTATATTTGGGACTGCAAAAATTTGTCCTAATTAAGAGGTTGTCCCTTTATCCGGTGTCTTTAATAAGTGGTTTCCGGTATTTTGTTTGTTCTTTATACATATTAGGGAGTGGAGGCTCCACAAAGAGCGCTAAATTCGCCTCACATTATAACAAGATGAAAACAGGAGGATGTATTTTTTCCATGTATCTTTCCATGAGAAAAGAAAAGAGTTTGAACTGATTTTCTGAAAATGGGAAAGATTAAACTATGGATGATCACTAATCGACAGAGGATAATCTTTAAATCCTACCCAATTATAACGATAAAAATTCCTTTTTAAAAGAAATTTTCGCATTACAAGATTAACACATTTATACTGATTTTCATCCATTATCCCGTTTTCGGTGTATTATTATCATCTTCGCCACGAGAGTGCGTATCTTTTGCCTCCACTCTCCAATACCCCACCCAAATATTTGGTATGTTACCACCTGATTTTGTGTTTTTCTTTTTTAATTGTTTACAGGTTCATCGTCGACTTGACTGAAAAGAGGTGCCAAAATAACACCGTCAAATGATACAGTATTGGTTCGAACCTTCAGTTCCTCGCGACTTACTATGGATTCGAGATTACACAGCGCTAACTAATACAACATATCGATGTTACTTGGATGTGATTCGATAAAACATTACGACCATAATTTTCATTCTATAGGCCTACCTCGTCCGCTCTAAATACTCCATAAATATTTTAAATTTATTTTTTGTTCCTTTTTTCTCACTGTCAACCGCCCCCGCCCACTAAATATGTTTGTAAAATTTAAAAGTGTCCTATTTTTGCTGTTTGGGGTATTGATTCGAGTCCAAGCTGATATAATTGAAGATAATGACAATATACATTTTATGCGGAGCACATACATCGTGCAATGTGCACAGCGTAAAGAGATCTCACCCTGCAACTGTTACCAAAATCTGGTCAAACCCAGGAGGATAACGGTCGAGTGCCACAAAATGAATTCCTTCGCCGACGTCATCCAAACTTTGCGAAATAAGTTCGATCGATCGGTGGAGATACATTTGCAAATTGAATTCTCGAAATTGGATGATCTTGCCCATAAAAAATTCGGAGATATCCAATCACCAATCCATGGGATAGGATTAATAAAAAACAATATGGCTGTCGTTGATGGGTAAGTGCCTGCGTAATTAACTATTTAATTGCATAATGGTTTTTTTTTTGTGTGCGTATACGTAGGTATACAGCCCACGAAGATATCGAGTCAGCGTAGGCCTAAAGCAGGCAGTGAACCAAAAATTAACTACAATTTGATAACCCAATATTGTAGGCGGACTATACCTTGATAGGTTTTGGGGCCAAATAGGAAATAAACACAAAAACAAAAAAAAAAGGTCGAATAGTATATTACACAGTAAGGTTCAAAAGTGAGTGATTACATGTGAGGGAGTTTGTAAAATGAGTGCAGCGAGTGAGCAATTCCCAAATCATGTAAACTCACTTTTGAATCTTGTTGAGGTAGATATTGCAACGTATATTTTCGTCTATTTTTAGATATGACAAACATATTTGTCTACACGTTTTCAAATACCAAAAAGTAGGTATTCATCAACAATAAAACATCCTATAACTCTTTATAAACAACCACTAAATTACCCGCATTTGATTTTATGAATATAGATGTAATGTCTGTATACTCATGACTTAATTGTGCCTGTCCCTCGAGTATATCGCGAGTCAGCACAACCTTATAATAACAATACCCTATCTCACTTAGCCTATCCAATACATACTTTTACATACCCCGAACAAGTATATAAACCCTCGATTTGAAGGAATCTACACTCAGTTCCTAGAGCTTCTCTTATAGAGCTACTAGTTCATAGACAGTTTTGTCCAAAGGGTTGTAATCCAATATGTTAAATTTATTATATAATAGTAACGTATTAATTGATGTACTGTTGTTGTACAATTTATTATTTTATTAAAAGTGTTAAATTCAAACTTGTGTTTTAAATATTATTGAGTCTCTCAAATACGTTTAGGTCCACGATAGTTGTGGATGATAAATTGAATATTTAAATTATTATAGAGGTATTAATGCTTATCCAGTGTTTAGTATCTCGTGTATGGTGTAACACTGAAAGTGGTTCTAATTAGGTACATTACCACCTCTTTTGGCCGTTACAGATATTTTATATAAATAATGATCAGAAAGTAACAAAATGTTAAAATTCTATCATAATGATGAGTTTTTCTTAGAAATTATAAAAAACAAAATAAAATATCAACCTCCTCAATTGGACAGACTTAACGTTTCATTTAGAAAATGTGACCTCTACCTCAATGTAAACTGAACATTCTTCCATGTAAAAAAATGCTGCACATTTTTACATGGAGGTGTGTTCACTTTATATTGGGATTATATCCATCAATGATATGAGCTACCTTTTACTCAAAAAATACCAGCGTAAACATTGCCTTTCTGATCATGTATTATATAAAATATTTTATATACCATCTGCGGTAAGTATAGGTGCCTAGGTACATTAATTCTGATCAGAATTACAAGAATAAAAAAAAATTTTCAACCCGGCTATCCTAGACATAAAAATCCATTTTCAGCTGAAATTATTGGGATGGCTAATTTTAGTCCTAGGGAGGCTGGGACCCTATGTACATCTCCCTAATTTGGCTAATGCCAAAGTAACTATATTGAATTTAAGACGGCTGTATATTGAAGGCTTTTAAGTAGGTTTTCTATGAAAATCTACTTATTGATCTTGGTGTAATGAAATGATCACAGGGTGGGGGTAGGTATGTTTTTTATTTCATAAAAGAAGGAAAATTCTGACACCAAAAACTTAAATTCATATACAATTAATAAAGATACAACGCCCCCCCTTTTTTTTTACAAAACTAAAATAAATTTTACAAAATTATTGCGCATGCGCCAACTAATTCGTTGTTCTTCTGTTATGAAATAACAACAAAATGAACAGAGTTAGAAGGGCAGCACAAGCCAAAGCACTGCGAGGCGCATATTGTTACTAAGCCAATGACCGGACCTATTGACGTTGGTGAGGATCGGCTGTAGGCACTGTAGTTAGGGTGAAGCTATTTTGGATATTATTTTGGCTATAAAATGCTTGATTTTGAACCAATAACTATGAAATTTGAAAAAAAAAAATCAACTATAATTTATTGCACCATTCTAGCAATTCTGGTGCAGATCGGCTGGGAGGTAGTTCCAAAAAATCTTTTTTTTTTTCTATTTTGACAGAGGTAATTGTTTTTAACTGCGCAATTTTAGGTCAATACTTACAAAATATAATACAGTCACCGAAATTATGATATGTTTGTAACTTTTTAGCAACTAATTTTCTAGCTTTTGAAAACTTCTTTTTCTAACGTAGTTGTTGCTGGGTTAGTTTTTTTATCTTTTAGTTCTGTAAAATTAGGAAATCATTGAGAAAAAAATTGTAACAGACTGAAATTTGGTACTTACTCACGTTTGTTTCATTGTCCTAAGCAATATACTAAAAGTTTGAATGCGTTTGGTGCGAGTACCATCCCCTGAGAGTTAAAATTGTTCGTCACATTTATCTTGCTCAATTTTCTTTTGAGCAAAAAAGTTAAACTTTTGCTAATGTAGTATACGAGTTCAAATAATTTTATTCGTAGTGTATAGACAGATACGTAACTGATTTTTCATTATATTGCGAATAAGCTACAGTAGTACCTTATAGCTGTAGTTAATATCAGTTAGGGAGGTGGAGCTGAAGTGTAGTAACGGGAAAATTTCACTTCACCTGTTTGTCTATACACAGTGAATAAAGTTTTATTATTGAGGAACTAAATTAATACACTGTATTAGTAGATGCACATATACAATATATACATTACATCGCATTATTAATTTATTAACCTCCGTTTTCTCAAATCTCACTTTTTGTGAAAGGGCACTTCCCAAACATTTTTTCAAAGAAAAAATTTAATGTACTTTATTATCTTATAATCTGACTCGATATCTGTGCTCACGAATACCCTTGTCCAGCAAGCGGAGAACATGAGTGCGGAATACGTTCATTTCATGTTGAATTTTCCATTCTTCTCGTTTTTTCAGGGTTCTACCACACAGCCCGTTCGAAGGTATTGACTCTGTGACTAATCTGATGTTGACAGATAGCAAAATTAATCAATTCCCTGGAGCGATATTCGCACACATGCCAAACGTAGAGACAGTTACTATCGAAAGGACATTCATCACTACAGTGTCTCCAGCTGATTTTAAGGTATGAATGATTTTTGTTGTTTCATATTACCTAATTGTTGCAGTTTTAATGGAAATAATTGTCAGTGCAGGGGATACCTTGAGTCAGTAGTCGAAAGACTGAATCTTTTCTGTCTTTCTTGAATGAGGAAAATTAAAAAGCTATTAATTAGTATTAGGCTTACTATTACGAAGGTATCAGCATGTATTATAAACTTGTAGTAAAAAAAGCTTGAGTTCTGCTGGAGAATACTCATGAAGAATTGATGTGTAAATATGAAATAGTGCGGTTGTGAGTATATGTAAAGCATTGCGCATGCACACAACCACACACATACACACCATATAACAAATGAGAGTTACGATTGTAAGAATTACAGTTAAGTGAATCTGACGATTGTAATTCTCATTTAGCCCCTACCATAGACACCTAGCGATAAGATGTTTAAACATCAAAAACTTTCTGTCCAACATGCACGATTTCCACACAACTGTTTTCCACTGCTCCTATCTGTATGAACAGTAGAGTAGCCTAACCTTGTATTTAAAACACGTAATTTTTTATTTTATTTACTTACTCATTTTTTATTGGGCTCCGGTAATGTAGCCATCTTACCCAGCAGCTAAAAATCATTGATATTTAGTGGAGGAGGGTGATTGGGATCCAGTGACCAATTGATGATCTTTCTACCAGTATAATCCAATCACATGTAAGAGTATCGTTCGAACCAAACCCAATACACCGCCATTTTGGGTCAGGAATACGATGACACGATATACAGTGTGCAATTTTCACGAACAAGTGGGACTTATATTGAACATTTGAAACGAAAAAAAGTTGAAAAAATTTGGAAAGTTAGTAGAAAACTGTTTTCTATCTATCACATCATAATTGGTTTTAGAGATAAGACGTAAATGAATGAATAAATTAATGCTGAGTGGATATGGAGGCCTTATGGAAAAGAATTGTCTCAACTTACTTCCACAGGCTGAAGTAGGTACTTTCCATACTTAAGGTAAAGTCGCCTAATATCGCCTACTTTTTTAAAAATGACTATAAAATTTAACTTATTTGATCTATCAACCTTGAAAATAGCTCAAAATGTTTGTACATCCTTCTGCTACAAAAGTATCACGCTAAAATGAAGGAGGGGAGTTTCGTTGATTTTACATGAATTTTTAAAGCAGAGTAGTCAAAATTGTAAAATTTATTTTTGGGCTCCTAATATGGCCCACCAAAATTACATGTAAAAATCAATTATCTAAATATCGCCTAGCTAAAAATCAAAAAAACTAACATTTTACGTTACTTATAATTAAAATAAAAGAGATTTTGACTTTATCCGTTCAAACAATTTGAACAAATGTACTTTTTTTTGTTTAAGACTTCACCAAAGGCAGCGTCGCAAACCTCATGCGCCCACACAGAACATTTTGAACACAAAATCCATCGTTGCCCTTTGTAGCAACTCTTCCTCCTTTTTTGTGCGCTTCTAGTTATTCATAAAAGCAACAAAGTTCAGTGATAACAGTTTAAAATATGTGGTTCCTAATATCACCTACATGTTATCAAGTGGGCGATATTAAGAATTTGCGAGTGGGCGATATTAGGGAAAACGGTACTCACTTTCTTCGACGCCATATTCTGCTTAATTATTTATGAATCCTGGAATTTTTTATTGAAAATTACAAATTGAACGTTTCTCATCACAACACTATTTGATTCGACATTTGGCATTCATCTCATTAGTCACAAGCGCCATCCAAAGACAACACTAAAAAAGTTTTCAGGTCCTTGATTTCTTCTCCCAGTTCTCACTCTTCAGTTTTTGGCTTCTGGAACCTAACTTTTTACACGTTTTACTGTTTTACGATACTGGACATGAAAAAATTTTTTTCCACCAGATCACGCCACTACAGGGCGAAATAAGGTGGTAGGCGATATTAGGAACGGGGCGATATTAGGCGACTTTACCTTAAGGTGGGCGACAATATATATTGATTGGAATTTTTTGGATCTGATTTTTATGGGTTAGAAGTGTATTCTCATTTTTTTTTTGTTTGAAAAAATACGATTATTTTTTGACTTCAAAGAGTGGCATTGGTTTTCTGTAAATACCCTTTTATATACCATAATGAAATTGGCGAAGCATTATAGACGTAATATTATTATGAACGAAGTACGAGATTAATTCTTAATAAGATGGAATTAAAAAAAAATGTACGGAATACTTTCCTAAACAATACACTAAAAGTTACCACCACCCCTATAGGTTGTGAGCATAACCCTGTAGGAGGGTGTAACCTTCATCAAAATAAGTTTTTGACGCTTATCTCTGTAAATATAGCGACTACGTAAAAACTTGTTAGCTACAAAATTAATTTCCATTGAATTTTCTATAAAAAGGTTTTCATCAATTTTCACGTAAGATGAACATTTCAGTCTGATCCATTTTATCATTTAATTTTCTCAAAACCACTTTTTTAAGAATTTTTTGTTTTCCAGTTTTCTCCATAACTACCAAACCAATAGACATCAAACTTCTTTCAGATTTGTTTTCATAAGATGACTATCTCTCGTGAAAATTTCAGCCTCATCAGTTGAATAAAATTTTCTTAGGCCAGTTTTTTTCTGAAGTTTACTTGGAAACTATTGAACCAATAAACGGAATTACTATCAGATCTACTTAGTCTCATATAAGGAATACATTCCATCACTTTTGTGGTTTTCTCAAAACCGTGAACGCAAAATTTTTCCAGCCATTTTTCTTTTCCAGTTTTCTTAGAAACTATTGAATTAACAGGTATGAAACTTATATCAGATTTGCAGCCATATAAGTGCAATCTTTCGTGAGAATTTCAGCCGAATCCGTATTGTCGTTTCTTCGAAACCATTTTTCCAAAAAAATTTTGTGTTCACTGTTTTGAGAAAAACTGCAAAAGTAATAAATTAAAGATGACTGTTTGCAATATGTCTCCAAATTTATAGTAATATGGGCTAAAGCTGGAAGTCATTGTGAGAGATTAAGAAATAAACATTTCCAAGTGGCATTGTGGCGTGATAGTTAGGTAATAAAAATATCATCAGTCATCACTCCAACAGAACGTAATAATAAATCTTGAAGCAGGTCAAGTATGTAATAATGCAGTATAAAAATGTGAAAAGACTCTTAAGGAGTACTACAAGGTGTGTTCAAAAAGTACCCGTAATTTTCGTTTTTTCAAAAATATATTTATTTATTCGTTTACATCAATGTGGTTCCCTTCAAAGTAATCGCCCCCAGATAAAATACACTTATGCCAGCATTTTTTCCAATCTTCGAAGCACTCTCGATATTCACTTTTTAGTATGTCCTTGAGCACTCTCAGCAATTTGGCCTTTATTTCTTCAATCGAGGAAAAATGCCGTCCTTTCATGGGTCTCTTCATCTTTGGGAACAGGAAAAAGTCACACGGAGCCATATTTGGTGAATATGGAGATTGGGGCATGACTACGGTATTGTTTTTGGCCAAAAAATTACAAACAAGCAACGACGAGTGAGCAGGTGCGTTATCATGCTGCAAAAGCCATGAATTGTTTTTCCATAAATTGGGGCGTTTTTTTTGGATTGCTTCACGCAAACGTCGCATAACTTCAAGGTAATACTCATTATTAACCGTACGACCTTGTGGTAAGAACTCTTGATGCACTATGCCATTATAATCGAAGAAAACAGTAAGCAAAACCTTGACATTTGATCGAACTTGACATGCTTTTTTCGCTCTTGGTGACGTTGAATGCTTCCAGGTGGACAATGTTCCTTGGTTTCAACATCATAACCATACACCCATGTTTCATCTCCAGTTATGACCCTTTCAAGCAAACTTGGATCGTCGTTGACGTCGTTTAAAAGCTCCTGAGCGATGTTCATGCGATTGTTTTTTTGGTCAAAATTCAGCAGTTTTGGAATGAATTTTGCTGCCACTTGTTTCATTCCCAAAATATTTGAAAAAATGTTATGACATGAGCCAATTGATATGCCAACTTCATTAGCAACTTCTCTAATTGTGATTCGGCGATCATTCATAACCATTTTTTTCACTTTTTTCACATTTTCATCGATTATTGACACGCTGGGTCAACCGGAGCGTTTGTCATCTTCAACGTCTTCGCGGCCATCTTGGAAACGCTTATACCACTCGTAAACACTTGTTTTTTTCATAGCAGACTCACCATAGGCTTCTTGTAACATTTCACACACTTTGTTACACTTTATTTCATTTTTTACGCAAAATTTAATACAAATTCTTTGACTCTTTAATTCTTCCATTGTTTAAACAAACAAAAATCGCCGAGCTCATAAAAACACGTCAAATCTTAGTGACTACCACAGACAAAGTAAACAGTGAATATAGCTGAAAATTTTATCATACTTCAGGGGCATGTATACCAACACAATAAAAAAAAAATTTTGACAATCGGACTCTCCAGACCTGCGAAATTTAAAAATTCCGGGTACTTTTTGAACACACCTTGTATATTATGGTTCGAAAATGATATGAAAAAAAATTGTATAATACTTCACGTAATTTATGATTTCATGAATGAAATTATTGACAAAAATCAGAAATTCTGATCGAAATTGTGAACAAGAATTAGGGTCCACTTAATGGATCAACTAACATTATGAAGCTGTTGGTCCCAAACCTTTCAACAGCGATGACAAGCACCTAACTACTCCACCACGCATACCAACCAAACTCCATTAGAAAAATTCCCAATTAAAATAATAATAAAATTTCTTGCATAATTCATGAAACTGTTTTTTTTTCTTCTCTTAGGTAACTTGGCAGATTTTAAATTTTTTCTGTCAAACTGGAACAAACATAATTTTATGTTTTTCTTATTTCTTAGGTAATCTAGTATAATTTTCTTGCTAGATTTCATTTCATTCATTATCCTGTATATTATGTTACCATTGAATCATTGATGTTAACACCTTCGCCTGAGAGTTATGTTACAGGTAGAAATTCAAAAAAACAAAACTTGATTTTTCGTAATTCTCGGAGAAACAGTATTGTTCTTACATTTGGCGCATAGTAACCTTGCGTAGACTTGGCATTATTCATTTGTCATTTTATTGAATCTTTAATCGTTCACTTTTGCATATCACTGAAGAGTTATTTCAGAAGGAGGACTGCGCAACCACTTACAGGCTCTCAGTTAAATTTTTAGAAAATTTTTCCTTTCTTCACGACGGGAATTATTTTGAAAAATCTCTTACTCATTCTTCTTAATAACTATGCATCAATTAACACAAATTATTGTTTCTTATAATCTACTGGTAATATTCAAGTTGACAATAAGCTTATTTACTATATCTTCGCCATGTAATTTAATAATTTTTTATATATTTTCAGAGTTTAAGGAAACTGCGCCATCTGGTGATCAAAACATGTAATCTAACATTCATTGAAAGTGATACATTCCCACCGATGTTAAAATGGATAAATTTGAGCGAAAACAATATTAGCACCTTAAATAACACATTAAGGTAAGCCTTTCAATGGTTAAAATTCTTATCATTCCATGGCGAGGGAAGTGAAATGAATGTGTCATCAGTGTGGAGGACAAATGTTACCAGAAGCCACGGGTGGGTTTTCATTTTCAGGCCTCAGACTCAGAGTTCAGTTTTCAAAGTAAATTCAGTTAGAATCAAAATCACCCCCCTGGCTCCTGCTATTTTTTGAAGATTTGAAAGGAACCATGGTATAATATCTTGTCATGATTAAATTTTTAGAGTCCATTTTTGTATAAAATGCAAGTACTCACTCACACTCTGCATCAAAATCAAGGCTTGAGAAATGCTACCTTTTTTTCAGTCAATTTCCGTTAGTTGGGTTTCTGCAATTTAGCATAATGTTAGTTATTTTTGGTTTCTATTTCAATATTCAGTTTCTGTTTCCAATTTTCCGATATTTTCTTAAAAATATCGATATTTTTTCCATTTTACTTTTTCAGAAACAGAAACAGGAACGATTCATTATTTGATTTCCATTCTGTTTCTGTTATTGGTCTGAACATTTTGGTGTTTACATTAATTTTGGTTTCTAGTGCTGAAAAATGTGGTTTTTGTTACAAGAAAATTTGGTTTCAATTTCTATTTCCTAATCCTTGATAAAAATGCAAGAAGTCACGTACTTTTTCACATTTTTTCTTTTTTTTCTTTTAGTAATACTGAATTTTTAAAATTTTGATAATTGCAGCACATTCTACATAAAATTTCATATATTATAAAAACAGTATAGTCTTTCAAACTAGATGACCAATGTGGAACTGCAAATTTATCCAGATATAGCTGCCTTATGCACAATTTAGGCAACATCTCATACAGATTAAAAATAATTTGAAGCTGAAGAAGAACAATATAATGACATAATGTAACTGCAATATTGCAGATGACATTTGTTTTTGAAAATATAGTAAAAATTATAATTTTTTTCAACACCTACCTTAAAAATAGATGTTATCATGCCTTTTAACTGTATGTGAAGAAGGAGATTTCAACACTCTTTTTAATATCATTTTTCAAGCGTGCGCACTTTGAACTTTTTTACATTATTAAACATTGTGCCTTTTATTTTTTCATACACATGCGCACCAAGTCTCATCAAACATAATAATACACTTTAATATTTCTTTTTTTATATACTATTTTTTTTTTTATGAATAAAAATTTCTCTGCTCCTGGGGATTAAACCTGCACCCTCCGCATTTGCGAGCTCTCATCTCAAACAATGCGCCACGACTTCTGATCGAAGGGATTGTAATACTTTGTGCTTACATGTTTGCTTGTTACCAAAATATTTATTTTTCTCCATTTTTTTTGTCTTTGTTTTTTGGGGAAGGGGGCATTGAAAAAAATAGTATGTAGCACTCGTGTGAAGTAAGTGATTGCGATACGAGTGGGATCCTTGCAGCATGAGCCGAAGGCGAGTGATGCAAATCAGACCAGTAGTAATTACCTACTTTACACACTTGTATCACAAATAACTATTTCATACAATTTTTTATATTCTCACAAGACGCATTTCACATGAATACACAGTGTGATGTTTTGGTTCAAAGTGGGATATGTTTTTTAAAATCGTTCAACTCCATACTATCCACAATATTCTGAATTGATACTTAAAAGGATTTGCTACGTAAGTAATATTTTATCTGTGATTCGCATGTATATAAGTACCATAGGATAAACCTTGTTCAATGTGTACTTAAGTCTAACTTAACATTAAGAAATGTTATAGAATACGGGTGTGTGACTCTCTGAGACAAGTGGACTAGGAATTGTTATACCTGTGGGCTGACCTTTCCAATGATATCGAATGTCCCACAGTCTGCCTCATAGTAGTTTTTATTAATTTCTCAAGAAAGTGAAAGAGTTCCTCCTTGTGTTTTGAAATCTAACTCCTCAATTTTTGTTAAATAAATTCTGTTTATTTGAACGAAACACAAGACTTTTTTTTTTACTCCAAATATATTTCGTAGTGGTTAAAAAAAATTAATCATATTATTATTGACCTATTTTTCAAAGGACAAGAAATCAACATCCCTACTCCACGCACAATGTTCACATAATTTCAAACTTTGATTCGTTTGTTATTGTTTCAATATATACCTACTTACCTATCAATGTTTTAAGCTATTAAATGGCCTATAATATGTTTACATAATATTTACTTTAAATTCTTTTGTATTTTTACACCTAAAAACGAATAAAGATGAATGACCTTTACAGGGAAACAACAACTAGCAACCGGTTAGTAGAATTTATTTTCCTTTCGTGGTAAAATTCCTAATAAATTTATAATGTTTTCAGAAATAACACGAATTTGGAATACGTGATTTTGAAAAATAATAATATCGAATCGTTGGAAGGTCAGTTTGCTGATTTGGAGACAAATACGAAACTTACGTGGCTCGACTTGGCGTACAACAAACTCACAAGTCTTCCATATAGTTTTAAAAATTTGATCGCTATGAAGATTCTAGATCTGCCGTGGAATCAGATTACGAGCTTGGATAATATTTTGAAAAGCATGCATCAACTGACTCGACTGGATCTAACTGGAAACAGTTTAGAAGAAGTGAGACTCTTAACTTTCAGTTTGGTCAGAATAAGATCTAATTGCCCCGAATGCGATTAGATAACGTGTAGAACTACGATATTTCTACGTATGTACCGACCTGTGTGTCGTAAATCCAATGAGGTAGACTATGTGAAATGGAGTAGTGTTCATCTGAAATTCAATTTATGAGTAGTCACGCAGGATTTTAACTTATGGTACCTATAATACTATCAACGACGTTTTTAGATATGCGTTATGTTAGTTGCCTGTCCTAGTTATGCAGGGAAAAAATTTCATTGACAAGTTTTCTTTCCTTTTACGTTCAATAGAATTTTCAGCAAAATGGAGTGACCGAATGAGTGGATAAAAATGAGAGAATTTCTTTGACACGTTTCAATTTAAAATTCTCCAGAACATTTACTCATAGGAGTAATGTTTATCTCTTTCTGTCCTTTTCTTTTATTTTGTTCGCAGGTTATTCTTCGAGGAAGTTCTCTTCCTAAAATTTCTTTAAAGGATTTGGTTTCTCATTGAATTTAATTTTTTACAACTTTTAAAAATTTTGTCGTTTATTATCGTCGAAAATGAGCCAATCTCTTCGGTCCTGGTGGCTAAACTTCCCCCTCCACTTCATAAATCTGTCATGACCGAATATTTTACATTGTGAAACGTTTTATTTTAGCTGCTATCCACTCGATAATATAACATAGGTGCATCAGAACAGAAAGTGTCCTGCATATTCATCCACTCATCTCCTCGTAGCTAAAACCATTGCACTTAGAGATGGGAAAAAATACGTATAAATAAATTTTAAATCGTGATTTTCGAAATTATTTCAAATTTCGATAAAGTCATGATTTTAAAATCACAATTTTTTCAGCTTTCTGGAGCTTTAGGCGTATGGGCTTTTCTAACGCGATAATTAACAACATGATGGAAGTTGTCCAAGGTTTGATTTTAACTGCATCTTATGTAGCTATTGATTATCTAATGATTTTATTCTGTCCCAGTGTAACTTCCATGAGTGATTTTTTTTTTTTTAATAGTAATTCAAACTTGCTATAACTCAATTTTTTCTGCACGTAAAGGGTCTTGATCATATCCATCACTAACCCTTTCAACTTTTCAAGATACGTACTACTCTTACAGTCATGATTTGCTCACCTATTCGCCAGGTTTTAAATTTCATAATTTCGTCACCTTTGAACGAAACTAGCCGAAGTCCAAAAATACTATTTTTCAGGACAGAAAAATGAAAGTTTAAAATGTTGATATTAATTTTCAGTTATTGCAATGGGGCATGGAACCAATTATAATAATTATATTAATAAGACGAACAAAGTAAAGACATTCTTCACAAAAAATTTAAATTCTATTATTTTCCTACAAACTAAGTGACTTAAGATATAGTATTGAACAGAATTATCTTCCAGAGGTATCTTAATTTCCACATAAGTTACTTTTGCACCGAGCACTGAATGAAAACATTAGTGCAAAAGTAGCTTATATTGGACTTAAGATAGTTCTACACTAATAAATTAATCAAAAAAAGTGAACTTAAGTTACTTCCGTACAAACAAATTCTTTTATCCTGGAAAATAAAGTAGCTTAACTTGCACTCGAGACAGTTTGGCACAAAGGAATTAGAAAAAAGTAAAGTTAAGTTACTTCGGGATGAAACAAATTTTTTCACACCTTGACATAAGAGAGTATGAATTTAGTGTTTATTTCAATTTCTAAGCAGTATGGACTTGAGATAGCTTTGCTAAATGATAAGAGGACAGCCCAAAGAGAATTTTGATATGGATAAAGCAAAAATGGAATTTTTGTACTTACACTATGCATTTTCGTTCAAAGGTGACTATTTTCAGAATCTGTAACCTTTATGAATATTTAAATTGGTACTTCCTTTAGAAATAAACCACTTTTATTAACGATATATTGCAGTAGTTGTTCAAAACTGACTGAATGGAAAGTCATTTGTCGAACCGATATATTTTTCATAGCCCATGTAACTGAAAAATGATACATTTTTTTCAGAACAGACATAATTAATTATGGTAAATCTATACATAAATTTCAAGTTCTTTAACAAAAGAAGTGGCTAATCGATCATCGCCCTTAGTTGTATATACCACTTTCAATGATTTTCTACTCAGATAATTGAGTCAAAAATTCCAATAAAATTAATTTCAAGTAAACGTGATGTAAATACTTTCAATCTACTCAAAATTCTGGAATCATTAAAAAAAATAGAGCAGCTTTCGTTAGATTTTGTGTTGTGATTTTTTTTTTTTAAGCATTCAATTAAGAATTAGGTGCTCAAGAGTTTATTATTCATTTGGTACTTACTATTACTATGCAACCCCCTGTCAGAAAAGTTGTTATTCTTCATAAATGATTAAAGAGAATAATAAGCGTTATGGAAAATATAAGAGTTTACGTTAAAAACGCGTTTTTAAAAGATAAGTTTTTATTTACTTATTTATTTTTTGGCTTTAGCTTCATGTGAAATTAATATTATTCCCCTGCGGAAGGTTGGCTGCGATATTGGTATATTTTGAAATCGCAGTAATGAGTAGAATAAAAGCTTATAAAAAGAACACTGGAGCATAAAAGCCTCGGTACACCTAGAAACGAATTTTGTGCTCAGGCGTTGACTATGAAATGCTGTAGAAATTAGTTAACCTTGAAAATATTAGAATATAAATTATTTTTAGCGAAACGAACAATGCGCCTATGGATAATTGCAGACTTTTCAACGCGCAGCTAGGCAATTCATCATGCACAAATATATTTTCACAATCATCCTAACTTCATAAGTAGCTTACTTTATTCTACAGTCCAAGCAAATGAAGAAAAATGAAAATATCTTCGGCAAACAAAGGTTTTTATGTGATGTATTGTTGGAGTGGTTCTCTAAACATCATCGTATTAAAAATATCACATTCCACCAACTGAGTTAATTTTTTAGGGCGGTTTAAATCTCACAAAATTCGAATTTTTGAAAAATCTCAAAAATCAAGTGACTTGAAAATTTTTTCGACAAAACATTTTTTGTCTTAATTTCTTACAAAATCCTATATGTACAAATTTCTTCATTTCGTCTCTTAACCATCTAAAAGCCACGCTTAAAGTAAAGTAAGTTACATTTACCGAATATTTTAATTGTTGTTAACACGATTCCATGCCAAATTACTATATTTTTCAGCCAATAAGGCTGAAATTTATTTTGAGATGTCGATACATTTTATGTAAAAAATGGCAAAACTTATTCTTGAATCAGTCACAGTGTAATCAGCTCTGTGTTGTTTCGTAGGTCAAGGATGAGCCATCTGATGCTGGTCAATTATGATCGGCGACATTTCTGATGAGGCGAATAGTATGGGATAAAAAAAAACATCAAACACTGATTTGTGTGACAGAGAGATAGATGAAATAAAAGTTTGAGTTGTACAAAATTTCCAGAAAACAAGGCGGTAATTTTTAAAGACTGAAATTTAGGGTGGGGCTGCCACTGAGGCCAATTTGGTTTTTGGTGGGCCGGGGTTCACTTTGACCCACCCTTGGTTACGCCACTGAAAATAAACAAAATATTAACCTTACCTTTCTGGGTAAAAATAGAGGCAATGACGAAGAATGAATTCTTACACTGACAACCATTTTTCACAGGTAGTGTGCGACAGTGTAAAAGGCGTTGTTGAACAACCACCAAACTACCCTGCATATCTGGCCCTAGGCCAAGACGCCTATTACTGAACTCATCTAGAGTCTCTTTGAGGGAGTGAGTGTGGAGTGCCACACTTGTCCTATATATATTTCGTTCACCTAATGCAGTATCATTCACCTCTTTCTGAGAAAACTTATGGGTTGCTGGTTCGATTCCCAGAACTGGCATAACTACAGACACAATCTACTTGAGACATAATTTTACCATCCAGAACAACTGGATCATGACAATACTTAAATAATGTAAAAGTGATTTTATACAACTTACTCAACTTCGTTGAGTAGAATTCGTAGCCTAGAGCACATGTTTTACACTTACTACCAGTTGTTTGAAGTTTCTTCCTTGCAGTTGCTTGATCTTTTATTCATGGTTGATATCGTTGTTTCATCTTCATACATTAATTCATTACGATGAAAGTCCAGTGTGAACATTAGCTCTGTTTGATAGGACTACACCAATTTGCACGAACCTACCAACCTACGCTAGCAGTGCGATTTCACAAATGTAGAAATGTTATATGATTTTGCACCAAGTTTTACTTGAATATTTGCGGAATATCGCATGACATGTTTTTGATCGGGCATTGGACATATTATTAGCTGTATTTCACTGATTGAACTATATAGACATAATGAAGCTTGCCAAATGACCATTTAAGAAAAATTCAAAAACAATGCTTTCAGTTATGCCAAATAATAAATGGACTCATAGTGGAAGCTTGGTGCTTTTGGTGATGGTGCACCAATGCTGATAATACTGATGTGAAATTTTAATGTTTTCCCTTTTTAAAGTTGGTAATAGCTAAGTGGAAGAAATTTTTTGAGGTACGATTACATCTTATGAATTAGGATACAAGTAAATTCAGAGAAGTACAGCTAAAAATATCCTCTACAAGCTATAATTGAAAACATTTCAGAAGTGAAATGTTTCCAATCAGGATACTTGTTATTGCGCATGCGTCGTATAACTCTAATGATGTGAAAATAAATATCCCCAAAACTTTAGGTGCACAGAATGTACCATTTTGATAGCTCTGTTTTCATCTTTGACGTATTTTTGTAGCACAGTGTATGTGTATAGGGAATTGGACATCTCTTTAGCTGTATATGTCGCTGGGTTAGGTACAACTTTCAAATCATTCCACGAATGGAATGAGCGAAAAAATTTTTTTAGGTGTTTTTTGTTTCATAGAGAATTCATTTATACCTACTTACTTGGAAGTTTTTTTTCTTTTTTGGGGCTTATGGCGGGTTTTTTCCATTCAACTGAAATAATTTTCACACCCTCATGCGCTTGTAAACAGTTGCCTGCATTACTGGCTGTAGACTGGTTCAGGCTCGGAGTGCCAACCTCCACCTGAGTAACAACCAACAAAAAACGATACCTATAGTTTCTTTTTCGTTGCTATTGCTATTTTCAATGTTGTTGTTGTTTTATACGAAATGCCACGAACCTTCATGTATGGTTTATGTGAAGCATCGAGTTCAAATTTAAAGCCAATTTTGGTCCTTTGTTGTCCCAAGAAGGAGAGTAAGATAATATTTTCTCACAACATTGAGTGAAATATAAAATTATTATCGTTGAATATGTTGTTTGGGGCACTGAGTTCGAATTTAGTGTCAGTTTTTGGATTAAACCATTCATTTGGGCTTCTTTGAACCTAAAAAAAGGGGAATTAGGATAATATTTTCACATAATATTGAATGATGGATGGTTGGATATATTTTTTGAATCGCGAGTTCAAATTTAGGGTTCGTTATTAGATTGAACCACTTGTTGAGCTCTTCTGAACGAAAATGAGGGTTAAGGTAATATTCACATGAATTAGTGATTGATACATCGTTGAATATGTTTTTTAGGCGCCGAGTTCGAATTTAGAGTCCATCTTTGGATTAAATAACTCCTTAATTGGCTTCATTTGAACCGAAAAATGGGGTTAGGATAATATTTTCACATGCTACTGAATTGTATAATTATGGTTGGATATGATTTTTGAGGTGCTAAGTTCAAATTTGGGATTAATTAAGAATTCAACCACTTATTGAACCCCCTGTAGATCCAAAAATGGGTTTGTGTAATATTTTCACGATTCATTAAATCATACATCCCTAGATATGTTTTTTGAGGTATTGAGTTTAAATTTAAGGTCTATTTTTGTATTTAAATCACTCTGTAGGCCTCCTGAAATTCCAAAAAGGCGTCAGGATAAATTTTTTTATATGTTATCAAGCTATCGAGTGCTACGGCAGATACTTTTTATAAGGGGCATAAGTTCGACTTTTACCATAATTACGAACCATAACTCTTTCAACTTTACTAGCTAATTAAAATTATTTCATTTGCTAATCGTTGTAGTCCATCGCTTCAACTCTAGGCTCAATCAGAATTGAGCCTATCGTTTTGTTTTCTCTTTTTTCTGGAAATTTCCCACGTTTGGACCAGTTTACGGGAGATTTCTAATTTCAATGAATAATGTCCTCCCTTCGTATTCTCCATTGTATAATATGCTGAGCAAAATATTGCAAACCCTGTTCCGTCGATGTTACTAAATTATGTCAAATCTCATCGTCTCGAAAACCTAAATTATGCGATGAATTCCGTTTACGTTCTTTTTTCAATTTATTTTTTGAAAAACACGATAATGTTATTCAACACGCGATTTTATATCATAAAAATGTTTCAAATTATACTAAAAAGAAGAGAAAAAATTTCCTCTTCTTTTTTTCTTTTTCGATTGAACTGTTTACCGACATAAGTAACTTTGTCAGAAGATAATGGCAAAAACCTTGATAATGCATTGAATTATATGGTTGAAATGACCGAATGGGAGGGGGGATGTGTCTTAATTTAATGAGAAAGAATAAAAACGAAAAGAAAAAAAACTACTTACTCAAACGAAACGAATAATACAGGTAGTTAGGTAGGTAGGTAGGTAGGTAGCTACTCAGCAAAATAAGGAGAAGGTCCTCCTCATTGATTCAAATCATTGAAAATAAACGAAATTTCTTCACCAATGTCACCTTGGTACAAAATATGTATATATATGTATTTAAGAAATGAAAAAGGTGAATCTACACGAAAAACAAATTTATTATTTTATTTTAGCTTCGAATAAACTGTACATTATATTTATTTGTTTATGTAGGTATATGTATAACTACGTATGTATCTATGCTAGCTTACATAAATTTTTTTAAATTAGGAAAATTTTGGAAAATATTTGTGTTTTTTTTTTTTTGAATAAGTTAATTTAGATAGGGTTGGTAGGATAATTATGGGTTTCTTATCGATATTTTTTGACCTGTTTTACGAACAATTTTCGTGAAAATTTGAATTGTTCGAGAGACGGCAGTTGGAAATAGTATTCGAGATACGAGATTAAATGACATAAATAAAGGTCAAAGATTATCTGACGTTTTGCCGAAAAGTAGGGTAACTAAATTTACGGAAGCTGGGCCTGGTCGACCTCTATATTATATGATAAGAGGTAAAAAAATGTATATATATAAATAGATATAGTGTAAAATTTATTGTTTTGATTCGTAGACACGACAGACTTCGGAATTTTTCAACAGAAATGTATTGTGACTGATAGACATGGAAACACGTATGGTTTACTCGGAAGAAAATTGTCTGAGACATGAAGAATAGGAAAAAATGTCGCACTAATATTGTTAGTATAGGATTCTTACCCGAGTCAATAAGAGAGGACATTCTGTGCGTAAGTGTACGCAATTCCAGAGCGTCGTATGCACGAACAATAAATACAGAATTGATTATGGCTTGAGGAATTCTCAAGAATTTTTTACGTTATGTACGAACGCTAAGTGGCTCTGAAAATATGAGAAAATAAAAGTTATTCCTTATTTGTGGATCGTCTTAAGTTAGTATGCCAGCAAGAATTATTCCACCTATTATAGGAAAATAATTTCTTTAGTTAAAGTTCGTATACTTAGGGTAAGTATTCTCCTTGCCTTAGCCCCGAAAAGTACGAGCACCTTTTCTCAAAATTTAATTGATGTTGAAAAGCAAAAAAAAAAAAAAAAAACAGACCTGATCTTAGCTAAAACTCCTTCCATGGAGCTAATTTTTATGGCAGCTTTTTTGAAAACCTGTTAAAACTGATGATCCACGTAGCAAGGCAGGCCAATTAACTTACATCTCTTTAATTTTCCGTTCATTTCGACATTGATATGTATTATCTAATCGGTAGAACTTATATATTTTCGTATTTTTCCATTTTGTTTCTTTTTATGTAACGAAAATTGCGCAACAAAGTGAAACTTAGCGATTTTGAAGTGTCCATTAATCGAACAAATACTTTAAAAAATAGAAAAAAAAAGCAAAAAAAAGCAAAGTAAAAATGAAAAGTAAAATCATCAAACAAAAAAGTTTCAATTTTATTGTTCGTTATTTTCATCAAATTCTTTTTTTAGAAGTGGAGAGGGAAGGCGTTATTATACGCTTCATACCTATTATAGGGTTGTATGTTCAATTGATTCAAAATTGTAACGACATGAGACATGCTAAATTACCTCGTAGGCAGAATTTTTATACATAGTACTTATTTACCTTGTTGGTCTTGAAATCTATTGAGGTGTGGTGTGCTAAATATTTCCTTTTAATAATCTTTCAAAATGTTCCTTACTATTCCCAGTTAGCAACCATACAAGCTTCTGCGTAGCATCTTATACTATGAACATTAAAATGTTTTAGAAAAAAACAAAAAAGAAACAAAGTTTTTACTTTTTGTGTTATCGAAGATCCATCTATTAGAGTTCGTCATCAGACAATTTTAATTTCATGCGTAGGCCCATATTTTAATCCCTTCGGAACTTGTAACTATCGGATTTTTACGAAGCTATTAATTCGTTAACAAGAGTTTCTGTCTCATGGCTCAAAGGAAATCATGAGTACAATAAATGTAACGAAATGTATCATGAAATGATATTTTGATCGAACTTCAACCACATCTATTTCAGGATACATTTTGATAAGAAGATTACTGTACCTTTCTACCTCATTACCTAGCCTAATGTTACAATCAATAATACCTATGTAGACCAACGCTGCAATCATACAACTAGGCATATACAGGGTGTTTTCAGAATAGCCCTCTAACAGAAAAATAAAATTGTACACCTTGAAGGAAATTTAAAATGTTCAATAAAGATGTGTTTTGTTCTTCGTGATTAAGGAGATAGGTATACTAAAAGCATAACACTGAGAAATTTTTTTCAGAATTTTTATTTTATCATAAAAACGTTCAATACTCACCACGAGGAACGAAAATGGTCCTCAACACTTTTGCTTCACCTTGTAGAACAAACGTGCTAGGAGTTCCTAAAGATGTAATGAAAATTCAAAATACAATTTTATTAAGGAATACAGATTTCGTTTGGCAACAGATAAATTATGGATAGAGCTCGATAAAAAAAGAACAAACCTATGTATACAAAGTTGAATGTTTCTCAATTTTAGGCGTTGTCATGTTCCGAATATTGAAAAATCACAATTTTACACAAATGACAATAGAAATATAAATTAACAGAATACAGTTTTTTAATGCGGGAAACGATAAGATAAATTTTAATTTTAGATGAGTGAAAAACAATTACTTTTTGTGATTGTTTTTGCTTCGGAAAATGCTCGTTTAACATTCTGATTTGTGTAACAGCCTTAATAAGGGAAACAGACATGAAGAATGTATCGAATCAGAGCATATTATCATCTTTCATTGAGAACCCCAAGTAACCTTTTTGTTTCGTCATAAATAATGGACATTTTGACCTTTTCAATGATGTGGGCTCTAATTTTCTATTAAAAATTTAAAATTTCATTTTTTTTTAACATTGAAAATGTTTCTAGAGTCAGTTTGTGAAAAAGTGTCCGCCACCCAATTTTTAGCGATGTTTTAGCGTGAAGAGAAGAAGAGAGGGTTTATAATAATAGTCAAAAAGTGGAAGGAGAAAACTGTAATGAAAAATAAAGTGGAGGTGGCAGCGTTGTTTTGTTGTTTACGAAGCGAATACAAAGCTGAAAAAAATAACAAAATTAACACTTTTTTTTTTTTGAATTCTTATTAATTTTCAATGCCTCTTTCTCGTTTTTACAAAGGATGAAAAGCTCAGTATCAGTTAAATGGGACACTGCTTATTTGGAATAAAAGTGTACCGCCCGAAGTGTCCCTATTAATCAGTTTTCACTGTAGTATATACAACAAGATTAGAAAGTATGCGATTAATTCGTGCTGTTACGTCACTCTTTGCCTTGCTCCCTAAACTTCGAACTCGTTAATCACATATTTTCCACTCCTGTCACGTAATTTTCTAACATCACCATGTTTTACCATTTCTCAAAATTAGCAGTGCTGGAAAACATAGAAAGTTTCGCCTTCTAGGCCTTTTACTAAAAGATAAGCTACTTACGTATTTCCTGTTTGGAGTACCTACCTACATACTATGTCAGCCTTTGTTATACAGTAATATCTATGCATATAGCTACTTTGGTGATGGGAAAGTTTTTGTAATGATATGATTCTTATTTTGATGTAAGAATGTGAAAACCAATTCAGTTACTATAGTATTCATATCAGGTTGTTTTGATTAAAATGGTGAACATTATACAATCAAAGTTACCTACCTACGTATACCTAGGTATAAGTATAATATTATGGTACAGTCTGCAGTATTCCATTTCCGATCAACTTTGAACAAATCGTTTTGTTCATCCTCAGAAGTATCTATACTTTAATCGAACCTTTATATGTTGTGGTATATGGTTATCAAATATTTTACAAACTTCAAGTGCGTAGGCAATTTCTCATGCTCGATAATAAAATTAAACACTCGTACTTAGGTACGGAGCACAAAAACGTTTATCCACTTATAAACGATTTACTCACCTTGTTTGCATAATGTATGTGTTTCAGCTATCTCAAGACGAATTTAAGGAGTGCATGGCTTTGAATAACTTCAGCATATCGTTGAACTCGATTTCGAATCTAAATAAATCGCTGCTACCGCTCAAATCTGCCGAAATACTGAATTTAACGCACAATGAATTAGAAGAATTTTCAATTGATGAAATAATTGGATTAGCGAAAATTCAAACGCTTGATTTATCATTCAATAAAATCAAGAAGTTCGTTGGAAAATTGGAGGTAATTGGATTTCAGTTATGGGTATAACAATACTCTAACCTATCGTATTTGTAATGAAAAACTTTTCTCTGTAGAAAAGAGTGAAACTATATTTCCCAGATGGTAGGTTGTTCTAAAACCTCAAGGATGAACTCAGTTTTTATCCTCAACAGACCTTCTCGGCAACCTGCAACGCATTATGAAGTGTACTCCTTATTTTTGTCTCGATGTATAATATGTTGTCACGTTTTTTTTTAATGTTTTTGTCTTTTATCGGGATTTGTGAACATAACTATTGGGCAGTAAAATACACTCTAAAATCCTCTGCAACTTGTAGCTAGACTAAGTCTTTGAATACGTATTAATACTATGTATGAACTGCTCTTACTGATAATATTTCACAGAAAACTCCGTTGTATTAACGTCAAAACATCTTCTGCAAGGACTATGATAGGTTCGAATTTTATCGAATTGAAGTACTATCAGTACGAAATTCTGGCCATTATCTCAATGATAAAGCTTTTTTATTTACTGAAGTTTTTAATTTTTTAATTTTGAAAAGGTTTTTCTTAGCTAATAATCTTGGTTTCTAGTTGTTTGATTGATGTTGATTGGTCAGTTGATCAGAATGTATGAAAGTCTTCATAAAAGATTTTTGGACGCTGCAATTATTGGTAAGAGCAATCTATACATAGTAATAATGTATAATCAAAGGATTGAGTGCTGATAAAAATGAAACTGGTAAAGTGATTGAAAAAATTCGTTTGCATATAATGGTGATTCGATATATTTATGGGAATTTCCTTCAGTTATGTGAGGTAGATGTTCTCAGAAATTAATTCTGTAATATGTCGTAATAAATATACTTACCTGCTTGGAATTTAAAAAAAAATTGGCTTTTGATCGATAGTCAGTGTATGTAAAAATCGTATTTTCTAAAGTTGGTCAAAGTAGTATTTCAATACAAATTATGGAAAAAACGTATAAAAATACTCGAAAATAGGTCAAGTAATGAGCCTCAATTAGATTAATTTTGATAAGAAGACTATTTGTCCAGTCAAACCACGATCAAAATGAGGAAACAAAAACTATCCCACAAACTTTAACTATAGGTTGTTTGAGTAAATCCCCTGGAATAACATACTAACAGTTACACTCTCCAAACATCTAGCATTTTTGGGAAGAAGAAGTTTATCTATCAAAATTTAGTTACTACTTTTTCTCGGCAAAGGTTTGATTTTATGATGAAAATAGATTCATACAAAATTGTTTAGCATAAAATTTTCTACAAAAAAGATTTCACGTAGTTTTTTGTCAGATGGACTTCTTCCACTCCAGAAAGTCTTCAGTGAATGTATTCAGTAGCATTATATTGGGGATATAACTTGTGAATTTATGTATATAAAATTTAATAAGTTTAATATAAAAAAAATATATGTTTGAAAGCGAGTCGTTTCTTATTAGTAACTGATAAGAAATGATGTACGAGTACTTGTACCAGTCCGTGACATCACTGAGATTTTTATCTATTGATTAGTCATGGTCTGAACATTGTAAATTACCTCAGTGAATTTAAAAGTAATTACAAATAAACAAAAGTGAGTTGTTTAAAGTGCAAGGGACTAATAATTGCCAGCCTTTCGGCGCAGAATGTCATTGAGAGAGCCAAGTCCCTAACGGCATATAGAGTCAATGATCCCCACAGAATTAATGCAGGAACATGATTTCAGGCTGGGCAAACTGATGGAGAAGACAGGAAATTATTTTAGTATATATGGTAAGTTTGGTAATTGAAAATGTAGAAGGTGTTTAATATTTACCTAGAGTGTATAAGCCTTTATAAAAAACAGAATAAGAATGATCGCCTTGCGGTAAATTTGAATTTAAGAATTAAAAACTACAGAACCAAATTTAAGAATAATAAAAAAAAAAACTATTACCAAAATGTAACTCGGATTTGTTTCACAAAAAATGACTTCTACGTTCCAGACTTATTTTATTTGTTAAAAAATATTCGTATTTAGATTCTTTATGATGATGATTTTTATGATCTCTGTTCTAGAAAGACACAGTCATACCCGAAACATCTGTGGTTCATTTGAAATTAGAATTCAACGAGTTGGAATTTCTCTATGGTTCATTGGCCGAAATTAAAGGCCTTGTTCACTTGAACATAAGTCACAACAAACTGAGAAACATACCAATTACCTTTTTGGATGGTTTGCAAGAACTGAAATATCTGGATGTGTCATACAATTACTTACACACATTGCAAAACATAGCGAAGGTAAGAAAATAATGCGTACTATTTTACACAAAAATATCTTCAAGTGAGGTAGGCACCTACCTCACAAAAACGATGTTGGCAAGTACTTTAATCTTAGGAATGTGCATTTTATTTTGTTGGATTTTGACATTAAAGCCATACTATGTAACAGTGAAGATTATGACTGGTAAAACCTGGCATGACATAATGTTCCGTCACCTTTTTGCATACAATTTAGTTCGTCCACAAAAACGTGCTGAACAAAATATAGACGACTATTATTCTTAATTCAAAAAATAATAGCCTCCTATTTTCCACCTGTTCTCACAGACAAACACCACCAGATGTGCTGACATTGTAAAGTCATCATATTTGGCAGATGCTCTGATGTCACGCCACCTATTTTAGGTCGGCCATTTTAGAATATGACAATGAAATTACTGACACTGTGTTCTCTTCAAATGAAGATAAACTTCTTCCTATGACTTTTCTCAAACAGTAAAGTTAAGGTGTCTACACTAGAGGATTGTGGATCATTAGGTTTCACTAAGAAATAAGATAGAATTAGATTTAAAGTAAAGAAAAATAGTTGAATATTGAAAGTGTTGATATTATGGTGGTTTGTAATTTTTAAAGAGTAAAATAAGAAATTTTCGCTATTTGATTGAGGTTTCTCTAAACATTAGAAAACACTCAGTACACATAATAATAATAATAATTTAAATAATAATAATACTCCTAACGACTTTTGCGCGCTCTCAGAGGCATTATTATTTGAAAATTAAAATTAAAATCAAAGTAAAATGTTCGCAATAATAAAATTTGCCCCGAGTTCCTTGGTTAGGCTAACTGCTTTAGCCTACCTTTACTCACCACAAATATGTTTTTTCCCTCCATTTTATAATTATTTTCTTTCCCTTTTTGTCACCAGCTAGGTTTCATCCTTGGTGATAGTAATAATAATAGTTACTGTAATTGTACCTCAGTACATAGCAGATTAAGCCTGTTTTACTTTACTCTTTGTTCTTTTTTTTTCTCACAAAGCAGTCGATTTTGATACCTATGTCATAAACTTTTTTCTGCTGCTCCATTCAACCAGCATTAATTTTTGTCATTCGATCGATAAATACCACAATATTAGTATTTTTTCGCGTTTTTACATAATATTTTTAAATTCACTGCGTGTTTCACTAAGATGGACCAGATTTTTCACCGTATTCGGCCACCTCGTATTAAAACTCGGTAAAGTAGCCTAACTTATATTGTACTCGTGAGCACCTCCTCGAATGGATTTTTCAGTTTTAATTGCACAGTACCGAACTGGTGAAATACGATAAGCTGGATGGCTATGCGGGTTGACAAGTTTTTTCACCTACTGTCAGATTTAGTCGACATTCTACCACTTCGGTATTATTTCATTGAGTGAGTTTTTTGGGAAGTACGTGGGTTTGTATCGGTGGAATTTTGCCTACCGAGGGGGGGGGTTGCATACCTGATTTGTATGAAGATGGGATTTGTAACTTTCGTGTTATTACTGTAACTTTGCGCCTGCGACTACCGTTTTATTAAGCTTCGATTTTCATCTTTGCAGGCAACATTACCATCGTTGCAAGACTTTTACGCATTGTTCAATGACATAACGGAACTGACTCGCGAGTACGACGAAGGAGGCTTTACAGCTGTATGTTTTATGTATCTGCAGTACAACAAAATCGAAGTGATAAATGCGAGTTTCACCGAGAAAAATCAGTGTGTGTACACACCAGGAGTTAACGCAACATTATACGTTTATCTCGAGGGTAAGCACTGCGTTTATCAATAATTTGAATCAAAATTCACGTCTCAGTGTAGGCCTAAATAATTTTTTATTATTGAAAAAAACAAAAAAAAAAAAAAAAAACTGAAATAAGATTCGTCTCCGAAGCATCTTCTTAATTTCTAACAATTTGTTAATATTTTATTATTGCTAAAATTTATATCGAATATTCGAATTAATCAAAAAAATGAGGTAAAAATGAATGGAAACGAATAGGTCTGTTCGTTATTCATATCACGATTAGAACCCAATTTATGTCATAAATGAAGTTATCACACATGTCTGTCTTTCTTTTTTTTTTTAAAAAAAAAACAAACTTCGAAATTGTTTCTCTAGTCATACGAGAATTTTCACGTGTTGTATCAAATCTTTATTATATTTTAAGTGCTTCCAAAAGTTATGAAAAAAAAAAAAAAAAAAAAAACTGGCACAAAATTTGGTTTATGGTTATAGGTGCTTATACTTGAACTGACGTACTTAGTTTCAATTCCTTGAGATTTTTAATTTGATAAAATATCGAAATTGCAATTTAAACAAAATTTTTCAATGAAGTTTTTTTTTTTTTTTTTTTAAAATAACTTTTTGTAACACCTAACCGAAAAATACGTTTTTTAATATCCATTAGCTTAGGCTCACCACAATTATAAAATTCCAAACTGGGATGGGGTACAGGATGGGTAAAGGCTCACAAAAAATATTTTTGATGAACATTTTCCAAGTAGGTATGTACTTGGGTTTCTTACGAATGTCTACTTATTAAAATTGATCTCAAAAAACAATTTAGGGGTAGGCGTGGATACATTTAGTCACAAACTTTGGTACAGATACTGATTTTGTTCTATTTTAAAACTCTACCAATATTTCATCGTTGTTGGATTTGGTTTATAATCTAGAATAGACTACCTACACATTTAAACAAACCTCTGATTTTTTGATTTTGTTTTGATAAATTTTTGATAAAACTGGAAATTGGAACATAAAGCTCAACCTACAGGGACATCAAGACAATACCTCAAACCGAAATAATCCCAGTCAAACAGGGATCTATGGTAAGCCTACTTTAACTGAATGAAAATTTTGGAATTTCAATACGACGTGAAAAAATATTGTTGGGCGTATGCAAATTTTTGAGTCGACTTTTTCACACAGCTCAACTACTTTTTCAGTATTTTATTTTTTCGAAGTGAAATTTTTAAATTATTTGGTTCAAAAAATACTTTTTGAGTATTTTTTCTGGCGTTGGTGACAGGTGCGAAGAGTTTTTGGTTTAAAAAAAAAGTAAAATTATTCATTATTATTTTGCTATAAAATAAACAAATAAATATTTTAGCTTTTTTTTTTTTTTTTTTTTTTTTTTTTGGAGCGGGCTGTTGCAAAAAGATAGTGTCGTCATTCGGGTGTAATGTAGCTGATTGATAATTATGTGATTTGCAGCAGTCGCCTTCGGCTTCTTTTGAAAAATTCACAATCGTACCAAAATCACCTACTTTTTGCAATTTTCAATTGTATAACATTAAATAACTATTTTACAACACACTTCCCACAAATACTTTTTTTACAGCCCTTGATGGAGCAAAAAGTAGCGAATTTCGATACAAAATCAAAAAATTATTTTCTGCACATGCACACTTGAAACTTGAATTCATTGCACGTCTCGATGAATTTCTCTCACAGACTGATTTATTTCTCACATGGTTTAGCTACTTCCTTAGTTTTTATTATTTATTAGCAGGAATTAAATACCGTATTTATCAACAACGTCCTAAAAACCAAAAAACTGAAAAAAATTCAAAAACATTTTTTTGGTTAAAAAAAAAATTATTAATTATTATTTTTTGGATTTGCAAAAAAAAAATTCATCGCAATTTTTTTGGGGAAAGTGGGGGCATGCTGTAAGAAATAGTGTATGACACTGGTTCAAAGAATAGATTGTCACCTTAGAACAAAACTAGCTTAAGTCCAAAAATGCCATTTTTATATTACGCGTATTAAAATACTCCAATTTTGTTGCCCTCTACCATTTAGTAAAGCTATCTCAAGTCCATACTGATTAGAAATTGAAACCTTATGTCAGGGTGAAAGAATTTGTTTGTGCAGAACTAACTTAACTTCACTTTTTTCTAACTTATTTGTGTAGAACTATCACAAGTCCAATATAAGTTACTTTTGCACCAATATTTTTATTCAGTGCTCAGGGAAAAAATAGCTTACGTAGGACATAAAATACCCCTGGAAATTAATTTTATTCAATACTACATCGTAAGTCCCTTAATTTGGAGGAAAATAATGGAACTTAAATTTTTTTGTGAAGAATATATTTTCATTTTTGGACTTCGGCTAGTTTCGTTCTTGGGTTACAGGGTGGTTGATACTCGTCTCAAAATCACCTATTTTTTGCACTTGTATCACAAATAACTATTTCAGCTGGTTTTAGCCAAAACAACGTAATTACCTACTGCGAACATAGAATGAAAGATATTACAGGTCTCCTTTTTGTTTTTTTACCAAAATCATCATTTAGCTATACTTAGATGTGACTTTATGGGGCACAGCTACCCATTTTTCATTGTAGCCTACAGCAGTATTCATTTTGATGGTCTATCGATGAAGTGTGTTCATGGGGAACAGAGTAGCTTCGGTTTTTTGCGAAATTCGGCGGCAATACAATGCCTACTTATCTATAGCCTAATGGAGAAGCGACTATAGGCTATAATGGATAGACTAATTCTGTTTTGAGCACATATCTAGGCACTAGCAACTGAAAAATAAGATAGCTGCCGTTAGTAGAAGTCTCTTTTTATGACGAAGCCGCGCGCAGTAAACTTTATCGTATTCGTGGCTCATATGCAACTACAAATCTCATACCAAACCGGTTTATCGGCCAAAAACTTTAATCAGACCCGCTTGAAATGTACTGCACGTCCATTCCTAATAATCGATCTTCGACCATTTCTTCGTGAATTTCACGATACGCCACAAGGAGCATCGTCCTTATTTGTTCGCCTTTTTTTTTTTTTCGCCATCATTTACGCCTTTTTAAATTCACGGTCATCGAGTGTCGGCAAACTTCGTATCATTTTTTTCACGTCGAATAAAATATTTATTGCCCGTGAGTCACCGTCGAGTTCGCAGATTTTGTATGTTTAAATTAAACCGTGATCAATCAAACACCGACAAAATTTCCACATTAATTAACAAACAATACGCATCATACACTACAATTCGAATATTTTGGCTTCCCCTACAATAATCCTCTTCTCGCTCTCTCGCACACTCTCTCACTCACTCTCTCTCTCTCTCTCTCTCTCTCTCTCACTCTCTCTCTCTCTCACTCACTCTCTCTCTCTCTCTCTCTCTCACTCTCTCTCTCTCTCTCTCTCTCTCTCTCTCTCTCTCTCTCTCTCTCTCTCTCTCTCTCTCGCCCTCGCCGCCGCTAATCGTTAACCTACGGTTACACCGAGTACTTTATTGTTGCGCAGCTAATTTTTTTATTTGTAAGTTAGTTTTGACACGTTCAATTTAAATCGTTAATCTAGAATAATGTTTTAACCAAGAATTTACGCCGAAAATCTTCCACAATGTCGGTGACATTATACGCTGGATTGTTATTAATGAACTTTTAATGCGCGGACAGCGATCGTGTTTTTATTCTTCAGTTCGATTCTGTCCGTAATTTGTTTGGCAGAATGATGACTTTTTTGTTTTTTGTTTTCGTTTTTAACGCAGGCAATGACGTCTTATGTAGATACGGCTCGACAGAAATAATCGACAAAATCGAGAGTAGAAACAACACGAAGATCATGGGACGATGTTCCAGCCCCGAGAAACGAATGGAGTATAAACACGCGAACGCCAATGACCGAGCGCCAATCATTGTGGATGTGCACGGGAGTACCTTGTAATGATTAGGTTTTGTGTATTTTAAATATTTTATATTTTGTGGTATCTACGTTAAGACCGTGTTGCGTTTGTATGAAACGTATTATCTGCTGCCAGATTGAGGGCATTGGTACGGAGCCAGCGCGATGGGTGTACCCCAAATGAATACTTTGGTCGATGTTACGGGGAACCGGTTCCACTAGAAGTGCTTTCGATAATCGCAAAATATAGCATTTATGACGTACCAATAGTAATAATAAATAATGAAAAATTCACGAAAAGTCGAATAACATAAGATGGCGACTCATCCCTTATCATACCGTCATGCACGTACCTGCTAATAAAGAACCTTAGATAAGGTTCGAAAGCGAGCGTTTACATGCGAGGGCAAGTTTGCAAAACAAGCACAGTGAGCGAGGAATGCTCGAGTCATGTAAACTCGATTCGGTACTTTTTTGTGAAATAGTATATTGTGTGACAAGTGCGTAATGTGGGCTATTTTTTATCAAGTGTGATGTTGACAAGCCAAAGACGAGAGTTGTAAACTTGACACGAGTTAAAATAACTCACAAGCACCTATCGTACACCATACTTTTTGCAACTAATGGATAAAAAAAAAGTATAGTAACAACTCCCACTCCCAATAAAAAAAAACTCATAAAGGAAATAAATTTTGGAAATTATAGCTGAAAAACCACAAAATTGGTTAGTTTTCCATGGTTTTGCATTTTTTTGTTCATTTATTTTCAAACAGCTAAGAACAATTAAAAAAGTATAATGAAAGTAGTTCTAGGTAAATTTTTTCCTCTTTCTATGAATACTCATTCCAGATTTCCTGCTTAAACAGGAGCTGAGGAATCATTGAGTGAAAGAAAAGTGGTTTCTGAGATTCAAAAAAAATGTTTTTCCGTCGATTTGCATTTTTTTCAATGGTTTATTTTAAAATTGTTAAAGATGATTAAAAAATTAAACAAAAACTAAATTCAGGAAAATTTTCTCCTCTTTTCAAAGGTACCATTTTCAGCTCTTTCAATTACATAGTGACTGAAGAATCATTAAGGAAAAGTGAAGAAGTTTCTAAATTCCAAAATATGGCAAATCTTCTATTAATTTGCATTTTTTTTCCATTTATTTGTTGTCAAATAGCTAAAGATAATTAGAAAATTATATGGAAATTTTTTAAATTTTATCCACTTTGATCCTTACAAACCCCAGATTTCTTACTTAATTGGAGGTTGAGGAATCATTTGAGACTTTTTTTCGAAAATTGAAATGTTGTGTTTGATTGGAAAGGCAACTTGATGAATAGTTTTTCATGAAGTAACTAATTAATAATATAAAAATGATTATATGTTCGAATATTTTATACCTTGTTGCGCAGGATTGGGATGCGCAAGAGTGTGTAAAGTACGTGCAAGAGATTATAAAATTATTGTCTATTTCACATGGAAAAAATTTGTTCGTTTACATTCACTGTACATACATGTAAAACTTGTTTTTTGTGCATGTGTTGCAAAAAATTTTTTTGTAATACCCACGCCAAAAATAGATGTTTTCACACTTATTAACGGTACGTGAAGTAGATGATTTTACCCCAATGTTGAAAAGTAAAATTTTGCGCATACACAGCTTGGTACTTTCTCAGATTATTAAATCATTGCCTCGGCTGCGCATGCGCACCATGTCTTATCAAACGTTATGATACACATCCGGATTTTTGGAAAAACAGTCGTTAAGTTATCATTTCAATTTAACAGTGAAAACAACATTTCAGCTTTGAAACAGACCTCTCTTATTTCATTTATTGATTTCTCAGCCTCTATTCAAGCTATAGAGCTGAGGTTAGTGTTGCTGGAAAGAGAATATAATTTATAAAATTCCCATTTGATTCATCTGTTTCAAAATAAAAAAATGAAAAAAACGCTAATTAATATGAAATTAGCCGGGTTTTGGAATCTACAAACCTCTCCTCATTCACACAATAATTCCTCAGCTACTATTTAAGATGGAGAGCTGAAGTTCGAATTTCTGGAAAGAAGAAAAAATATTCTCGAATATACTTTTCATGTGATTTTTTGATAATATTCAGCTGCATGAAACTAAACGAAGGAAAAAAAAATTACCCTAATAAAATGTTTGCCGTTTTTGGAATCTAGAAACCTCTTCTCTTTTAATTAATAATTCGTCAGCCGCTATTTAAGTTAGAAATCTTGGGTTAGAATGACTGGAAATAAATAAAATTTACTTAAATTTGCATTCTATTAAGTTTTATTCATTCCTAGCTATTCGAAAATAAACGAACAAAAAATGCAAACTAAGGGAAAATTTTCCATTTTTGTATTGTTTAAATACATTTCCAGAACAATTTTTTCTTGATGAAATTGTTTTGGAAAGGTATTTCAAAACACAGTATATGACATTCGTGTAAAGTAGGTGATTGCTACTCGTGTGATTTGCATAACTCTCCTTTGGTTCATGCTGAAAGGATCACACTTGTATCAAAATCATCTACTTTACGCACTTGATCACAAATAAATATTTTTTAAGCAGAACTAATAATGAGAGAGTATAATGTTTTTCCCATTTAGAATGAATAAAAGGATCGTAAATATTGGTGCTTCTCATTGATGGATTAGCTGCCAATATAAACCCAAATGTAAAGTGAACTTGCTTCCATGTAAAAAGAGGCGTCACATTTTTACACGGAAGTTGCATTTGCAGCTGATTCATCAATGGTAAGTTCTACTTTTTACCCGCAAAGTATCAGAGGGAAAAGGGAATTTCGGTACTAACCATTTTGCAACCCTGCTTTAGAATAAGCATTGACCAACCGGAATAAACCTTTCAGGTGTCCATTAGACTCAAATTTATGCCATGTGTGAACCATTTGTTAAGTTCAAAAACCAAGTACTCGGATATTTTCCACAGAAAAAACTCACTTTGCTAAACAAACATTAACCTGAACTATAAAAATACGTCCCTATTTAGCCCATTATCAAGGTGAAAAAATCAACACATCGTACTAAAAACAATGAAGTTTATTTAATAAAATTTATATCCATGGTCAAACACATCTAATTATAAGTACCTACTTCCATAGACTAGGTACAAACGAAGAATGAGCAAGCATAAGAAATCAACAAGAATTACAAATTAAGAAAAGTGAAAGTTCGTCCAAATGAAAAAGAGAGGGGATGACAAAAACTGGTCAATACCCAGTAGGTGTACGGGCATGATGATCTTATTAGATAAACAATTTCATGGTCAACAACTTTGTGAGGAAAGGAAAAAGTGAGAAAACTAGTAAGAAAATAGAGATGGGAAAAACCATGTAGTTCAAACTTCGGCAGATGTAACATATGAGTAGATGGAAAGAATGACAAAAAAGATTGAGAAATGAATGAAAATGAGGAAAACACCGCAGTCTATAATGAGAGGTCTCCATGTTAAGAAGGTGAAAATAGAATGAGTGTTAGGCAGTCATGAAATGTCCGCAGAAATTGCTAACCATGAGTTTAGGCTACAAATAAATTATTTTCCATGAAATGTATCATGGGTGGTGTGGAATACCTTGTCGTGAGAGATATTCTCACCAGAAGGAAATTCTACAGAATTTAAGCGTGTTCAGCCACTTTGTACATAAGTATGGGTAAGCCAAAACCAAGGCGAACACTGGTGATTTTAGAGCCAATTCGGGTGGTTTATATACGGCTTATTTACACGCACACTAAGACACGTACGTAAGAATATACGTACTTCTGTGAGGGCGGCCATATCGCATCATCCCCTACCGAGATAAGAGATGGCTGACTGGTTCGTGTACGGATTGTGACATTGTTTCGTTATGTCACGATTCGGTACTCGTACATTACCTGCATGTACTTGCAGGTAATTACGATTGAACATATTTAGTGTGTTTAACGTCGCAAGGACGATTATTTGCCTGCTCTTTGGGGCAGCGACTGTCGTCAAGGGGTCCGAGCCCCTTTTCCTCATACCGGTGAGTCCCCACAGGTGGTTTATTTGACCCATATTTACATCGTATTTGTCAAATAATAAAAAATTTCATCTTTATTATTTGTTTCTTTGGTTGGTGGATGCGTTAATAAAGGTTGTAAAACTTTGTCTTATGTGTTCATTTTCAGTGTGGGGATACTCCCTAGTTTTAGGACCAAGTTGGAAATCAAATTGAGTCCTACATTTATATCAGAGGTAAAAGCTGTTGATATTCAAATTGATACATGGTTTCAGTCTAAAAAATGGTCTACACGGAATAATATACCCTAAAATATACATACACGACCATTCAATTTAAATGCTAGATGAGACTATACTTTATTGCAATGAAAATTAGGAGTATTTTTCAACATGGCTGCCCTTTATTGTATTTTTATGACAAAAATCACTAATTAAGATGCAGTCATCAGAGATATTTCACGTTTATTTTATATCCTGGATACTGAATGAAGGCATATGAAGCACAACTCCTGAAATATCCTCTGAATCCATGCCACTAGCTCCAAAAAACACAAAAGGGAGGACTAACAATGGAGAAGGGTCAAAATTCCAGTATAAGCGGATAGCCAGTTCAAAGTTCGTTTTTCAAAAACCCATGAAACTTGGATTAAAAAAAAAAACAAAACAAACACCAAAATAGCTGTGTTGAATTTCAAAGCCCCATGAAAAGAAAACACCCTTTTTAGAGAGAAACATAGTCACCCCCATTTTCCCCATGTAAAAAGAAATCCGCTCATTATGGAAATAATGAAGAACGAGATTAACATACCTAAACTTTTAATAAACATTTAAAGATACAAACCAAACATTGAAATCATATTCAGAACTCCATATTTGTAAGTGAGAATGACCGAATTAAAATTGTAAGCACAAAACAATAATGTGAAAACGAAGCAAGAAGCCAGAGTGGACAAGAACATACAACTATGCCAGTACCAAAACTGAATGGAGAGTGATTGGCCGAATTTCCATGGATGGCGGAGGAATCTCCATCACCAGAGATAAAGCTAGATCGTGATAAAAATTTCCCTCTTTTAAGTGGGTACACCTATCCATTTAAAAGACAGAAATTTTTACTCGTATATTTAAAACCTGGTTACTTTTCAAGATTCAAGACATTTTGAATTTTGACAGTAAAAGCTACAAATTTCATAGGAATACCTCATCCCTTCTATTAAAAAATATTATATAACGCAACTAGGGGGGAAAATGAGAAATTTCTCAACAAGTTCAAGGTTTTCAAGCACAAACTGTAAGCAAGCGTGGTAATTGCACGAGTTGATAAAAAAAATACCTATAAAAAAAACTAAATAATTTTAAATTCAAGAAAAATAAGATTATTGAAGGTATAAGGAAACTGAAGAATCCATCAGACGTGAAAAAGGTGCAAGAAAAATAATTAAGGATGGCGAATAAGAATTAAAAAGTGAGAAATATTACAGTTCTGAAATTGATTTCTTTCATCATACCATACCTTCCTTGAAAATCCTTCGAATACTTCTGAGTCTTTGATATTTATTTTTTTTTTAAATTGTTGGTGGCATTATTTTGATACTATTTTTTTTTTTTTTTAATTTGAGGAGATAGATTTATGTCTAGGAGGATTATATTTAGTCCTGCATGCTTCCATAGTTTTTACAAACTAGGCGTTGTAATCAGGGCTTGAGAGAACCCAAACCAAACTCTTATTAAATAAGAAAAAAATTCCATTTTTTGAAGCAGAACCGAAATGAGAATGACTTTTGTATAAATGTGATTAAATAAAAACTGAACAAAATCAGAAAGATACTGATTTATAGCTTGACTGAACATAACTAGGAAGTTTGTCATATCATTCCGATATTCCTCTTGAATTGGCTGTAGTTCACAGCTGCTGCAGTGATCCGAAATTGAATTTTAAATCATAAATTTCCGTTGAAATCCTTTTAATAACGACTTTAGCAAAAAAAATTGACGATTCTATACACAAACTTCAATGTAAATAAGTCAGTCTCCTGATTAGGAGAAAAATATTCATAAATTTTACATAAATCCGGGTAATCATTTGACGTTCAACATTTATCTTGGGAATTTTATAGAAGATTTAGAAGATAAAGTTTTAAAATGAAAAAAAAAAAAAAAAATTTAGGCGAGAAATGTTCCAGAAAATTTACATAATTAAGACTATATATATTCATTTTGATGTTCTTTGTGTTAAAATTCAGCAAAAATTTGCTAAAAAAAAAAAAAAAAAAAAAAAACTAAAAAGACAGAAAATTAAATAGGTAAAGTGTAAAATCTGGGCTACTGTTTTTCACTCAGTTTGGTCCTACTATTTCAACTAAATGTCTATCTTTATTGTCTACTGAATTTTGGTTAGCACCCGAAAATTGTCGTAATGATAATTTTTCTTATTTTTTCATTGAGATTAGTTAATACCCGTCATAAATTCAAATAGTTACAGGCCTACAAAAACGTTGACTCTTACGACTTTCAGCAACAATTATCAGTAAGTATTAAGGTAATTAAAGGCCTCCAATAGTCAGAAGTCTCATGTTAAGAATTTCGTGGAATTTTGTAGTGTGGAAAAAGTACATTTACCAATTCGAGTTTGAGTAGGATAAATTTGTTGAGTCGGTAGAGAAACTGAATTCATCTTTTGATGAATTCTTGATGAAGTTTTTCCGTCAGCCTGTTCATATTTTCTGATTCGAGATTTATCTACAGGGTACAAAATTCGTTGGTAGGTATATCCTATCAGCAACGTGTAAATTTATTAATTTTATTCAAAAACTGTTGCCGAAACTAAAAGTAATTATCCCGCAGCTTATATGTAAATGAGGATGCTTAATTTTATATTACCTATAACCATAGGTACTGTGATAAACATTTTTTTTTTTTTTTTTTTTGGTGAAATTAAGATTGATGGAAAAATTATTAAACAAACGGTTCTAAGTAGTATGAATAATTTTCAAAGTAATTATAATTTTTTGATTTACATATATACCAAGGTAGTTAGGTACCGAATGTGTAAGTAACGTACTTGATTTATTTTATATTTAAAGTGGATTAATTAGCGAAGGTAGTTTTGTTTTTTTAATAAATATTGTGAATATCGAAATTTATATTCTCACGATATTCGGACGAAATTCTGCAGGTAATTTTTAATTTTTAATACAATTTGTAAGTAGGTATTTAGTGAACTTTATTTTACAATTTCAATAAAATCAACCTTCGGAAGGTGCGGAAAATTTGTAAAGAGTTTATTGATGTTTTAAATACGAAAGTAAATTTTCAAGCCAGATAGATTTGAAAATAAAGAGTCAAAAATTTATAATTTTCGTGAAAAGTAGAAAACAGAAAGTGAAAAAAAAAACTTTAAATTAAAAATATTTGTGGGGACTCATCGGTATGAGGTATAGGGGCTCGGACCCCTCGACGACAGTCGCCGCCCCATAGGGCAGGCAACTTATCGTCCTTGTGACGTTAAACGAACACACAAAATTACGTTCGATCGTAATTACCTGTGAATACTTGCAGGTAATGTACGAGTACCGAATCGTGACGTCATCCATCAATCAATGTCACGATTCGTACACGAACCGGCCAGCCGCCACCTACGATAGTAGGGGATGATGCGACCTGGCCGTACTTAAACAACGTACGTATATTACTACGTACGTGTGTTTGTGTGCACGCGCCAAAACCTGTATAAAAACTCACAGAACCGGCTCTAAAATCGCCAGTGTTCGGTTTGGTTTTGGCTTGCCCATACATTCGTATGAAGTGGCTGAACACGCTTAAATTCTGTAGAATTTCCTTCTGGTGAGAATATCTCTCACAACAAGGTATTCCACAATATTAAATGAACAAAAAAATTTAATAATATAAACAAAATTATTTATAGTTAAATTTTTAGAATCACAATCTAATATTTTATTTTTAAATTATGTAAATAAAATTACCTACCTTTAAAAATAATAAAACAAATTTAATTCTATAGGGAAAATGGTTGAAAAAATTTTTTCACTGGATAAGAAAGGTATATCTGATATAGCAATTCGGTTATAAGAATAGCAATAAAAGTATCTGCACAGTATATGGAATTAATTGTTAAAAAAAATTATTGTGGCTGTTGAGAAGAGCGAAATCAAGTCTAAGGACGAAAACCAGTTGATTGCAGTATAGTCTTGGAAAAGCTAGTTTTACACATTAAAATTGAACTGATTCGTTCAGAACTAATTCACTGAAGACCCTTAATTCATCTCCATAACTTGTGCCGAGGGAGTAGTTCATCAGATAGTATAAAAACCCGCCTCTCAACAGTGTAATAGTGGATTTTGAATATGACTCTATAGTAATCTACAATTATTGCTTTCTACACTACTTCTCGTTTGATTAAAATTTTAAAAATTTACTTCAAAATTTCGTTGGTTATTAATAATTGGGTACATGAACAAAAAAACCGAAATTATGAGTAAACACATTATGCAGTAGAACCTGCTTATTGTGAATTCAGATAGAGTCGTCACCCACATGGGTAGTATAATCAAAATGCCAAGAACTGATTCACCCATATCCTTTAACGTTGTAATTTGCTACATTATAGTGATCATTAGTACAAATGATGTATTCACAAGACTGATGACTGACAGTATAAGTACGCAGATTTTACACAAATTATATCCGACAATAGTAAACCATAAACGTAAATTGATGATTTTTTAACACTAAAAATGAAAAATGATATTTTTTTGTTTTTATCCATGTACTAATGTAGGTACATTCAAGAAATTTTCCGACATGAATTAGATACCTACTTAAAAATTACTTGATAAATTCAAAACTTTCGTAGTAACTTTGAAAATTTTCTGTTTTTTTCAATACCACCATAGGTACCTATAACTATAATCACCTGCGTAATGCCAGTTCGCAATTAACGTGAATATTAAAATGAATATGGGAGTTTGAAAGATATAAAAAAGAAAAAATGAAGAAATGTACCGTAGCCAACACATTTACCCGAGAACAAGAACTGCTCAAGAATATGAACAAAAAAGTTCTGTTAATCTTTCCGTTTTTTGTTCCTGGATTTTTCAACCAACACATGCGTGATAAATACAGTACTCGCCGCTTAATCTGTTTCAGTGGGGCCCAACCTGATTTTGAACTGATTAACCAAAAAATGTAATAACCATTAAAAAATGCAACAGATTGGAAATCTAATCTTTTTTTTTTTTTTTTTCTGAAAAAAGACAATGATTCGAGTTTTTTTCTGAGGTAATGCTGTAGAAAAGATTAGATTTCTACAATTTAACGAAATATAATCAATTATATCGGCTGTTTTTTTTGTTTTTTTTTTCTCGAGTAATACTATTTGCGCTTATCTTTCTCCTTTCTTTTTTTTTTCACCGCATTGAATGAAAAATATTTCCGAATTATCCGGTGAAAAAAGTATAGTAAAAGCTTCTATTGTTCTGTTCTTGGAAATTTTTCGGCTTTATCCAAAAAACCGGTTTAACAGGCAACCGATTAAGTGGCACCTACGATATTTCTTTTAACATTTGTTTATAAGGTACCTAATTTAAAGGACATCAAAGAACAGGTTACTCTGGGTGTAATTTCTTATCAGGGAAATTCATTTTCCGTTAGTGATGCAAGTATTGCCCAAAATGAGGTATCAATATTATTGATACTTTTTACAGACGTATCGATAGTATCAATTCTGCATCGAAACTTCGGAATTGAAAGAAACTTGAAATAAGACCAAGTCAGACAAAACCCTAGATTCGTAATTATAAGATTTAAAGGATTTGTGTTTGAGGCGGGAGGGTTTAGGTCTCTTTTTTGTAGCCTTGGTGAATTTAACACCCAAAATCCAATATGGATAGTGTTCGGATACTTTCTTTAAAAGCTTACATGAAATTTGGAATTTATTGAAAAATTTGAGACCTTCCGGGCTTTTTTTAAGAACCTAAGCCAGGCACTTTCGGTACCCTTTACCTTCTCTCTATTAGACCCTGAAAAAAACAAAAAAAATATGATTAAAAGAAGTAGGGAGGTAGTTTAACATTTATACAGGAATTTCAGTGATGTTATGGTGAGCTTGCTGTGTTATAATGTTGGATAGCCAATGGAAAATGTAGGGAATAAAAACCAGCGTATTACCGATTCGAATGATTTTAAACCAACAATGGATAGCAAAATGTTTGTAAAAATTTTGGAAAATTGAGAAATGCGGAGAAAATGAAAATGGAAAACATTAATTTTTGAAGCCTACGTATAGTTTTAGTCTGAGCTCCATGTCTAACCGTTTCTTCGTAAATACGTTTTTGATTGATGAAAAAACCAACTCGATGTGCTCATGTTTGTCTTTTTTTGTTAAAAAACAAAAAAAAAAAAAACAAAAAACAACGACTCTTCTTCATCAGCTAAATCAAAAAACTGATTATGGAATACCTTGCCATGAGGAAGTATTCTCACCAGAAGGTAAATTCTATAGAATTAATTGCGTGTTCTGCCACTTCATACCATAAGTATGGGAGAGCTAAATTCTCGGCAAACACTGGCGATTTTAAAGCCAGTTTCGAGAGTTTATATACAGGATTTGGCACACACACACAGACACACATATGTACATGTACGTATAGTATTATGTCATCAGTTACGTTATTTCCTGCTCTGTGAGGTGATAGGAAACGACACAACGCATTTGGTAACAGGCTGTGACATTACCGAGATCGTTATCAGGTAATTGATCACAGCCCGTGCAATGTATCGTACTTGTACGTGTATAAGTACAAACATACAAACATTTGTGTGTATTTGGTTTAACGTCATGGAGATGATTATTTGCCAGCCCTTTGGGGCAGCGACTGTTGTCAAGGGGTCCAAGCCCCTATTCCTCATACGGGAGAGTCCCCACACTGATGCTTACTTAATTATTTCAAAATTTCATTTGATCTCTCGTAGCGTTAGTTGACTTACAAGGGCGTATATAGTTCTGTCCTAAGGGTGACGGGGTCCACACATTCTCAGTGGTCTCTTCCGACGCCCACCTCAACAAAAAATCACCAAAACTGAAAAAAATACAAAATTTTTGGGAGTAAAACGTTTTTTCTTGGCTAATAGGATGCAGACACCCAAGACCGTACCTAATATACGCCCTTGTTGATTTGTGAAGAAAGGTTCACTTGGTGTGTGATTTTACGACACTTATATAATCTATTTACAGATCACATTCATTCATGTGTAGGCCACCTAGTACCTAACTGTATGAGTGATTTCCACCATTGTGAATTTAATCCTCTGAATCAAGTTTATCCGGTGAAACCGATTGAATATTATAAAAATATTACCCCCATATTTTCATCTGTAGCCGCACTTTTTGGACATTTTAACGATATGTTATTAATATACACGAATATTTTTTGCATTTTCAGGGTTCCAAAAATATGAACACAACTTTCAATGGTTATAGGTGACATTTTGTGCATCGGAAAAACATATCCATGAAGACCAACCATACGAAGAAAGAATAATTAAAAAAGCTTAATCTCAAATTATTTTATCGTGTACCTACCATTTATACTTTAATTATAAAATATAGATATCTCTTCTTTTTTTTTTCTTTCTCTCTAATTATTACTAGAATAGTTTATCGCTTCAATTACAAAATTTATTTTTACTCTTTTTTTGCCTTTTTTTTTCTTCTAAATTTTATGCTAATTGAATAATTTTCTCTCGTCACAACGAAATTTTATTCTTTTCTATATTCAATTTACCATTTTCATCTTCTCTCTGAATCGTTTTGCTCTCTTCTCCTCTATTTTCAATTTCTTATTCTCTCGTTATTTCTCTCTCATTTTCTCACCCACTTTCTCTCTTTTTTTCATAATTTAGCTTGAAATAATTCTAATTAAGCATGTAGAAATATATTATGCTGTTCGTGCTAGTTCGAGGTTCGTGACATGAACGTGTTTTTTCTTTTATGTTTTTTTCCTATTTTTCTTTTTTTTTTCCATTTTTTTCCCTTTTTTTTTGGAATAAAATTTTCAAAAGTTTAATTTTTGACAAAAAATTGTGTTTTTCTTGACCTTATAAAATGTGCTATACGGACACGTCGTGACACCTGCATTATCGAGGGATGAATTTATTAAACTATATATTAGTAATGAATTTTTTTTTTTGTCATTTCAACAAAAAATGTAAATCTTATTTTTTTGGTTTAGTTTAAATGATAGGTATACAGGTCGAGGTGATGGAGTTGCAGTGAAAAAAAAAAAATTATAGTAGTCTACTGTTTTTAAAATTGTTAAATGTCACAAGAGAATTATTAGTGCTGAAATCCTTCACTTTTCAGCACGTGATGCACATGTCGTGCGTGGTTGGGAGTTTGAAATATTTCAAAAGATTTAATTAAATTAATTTATTACCTTTTCGTAGATTGCTGTATTATAGTCTACAAAATTTAGATCACCGCGAGAGTACATCATTGAAGTAGAAAGATGAAAAAGTTCTTCGAGCAGTCATACATAATCGAGTTTAGATTAGCAAGACGTCTATTTTGTTTTTCATGCTGTTTTTCATCGCAGCTATGCGAAAAAAGGAAGTACATAATTTTGTGTGGCAATTGGCAGGTTTTTCATTTTCTTTCGCTCGTTTATGCTTTCGCTAACTCAATGACAGATCATTCTTCACCAGTTAGTGGGCTAAAGATACCGTAAACTTTGCCAAATTATAATGAAAAAAAGTTTCCGCAATTGTTATTTTTTTTAGAGACGAAATCATAGGTGAATTAAGAACGAAAAGAAAAAAAAAGTCCATCAAACGAATGATGGCACTTCAAAGTTTGCTGTGTAGGGTTAGTTTTTGTTTAAATATTGCAGGTATATGTAGTTAAATTTGTACCAATATGTAAATAGGTACAATTGGTACTCGTTGTCGGATTTCTATTTAAATTTCAGAAACAAATTTTTTACAATTGTTTTTATAAATTTTGCCTCATTTTCTAAGCATTATTTTGTAGGCCTGCATCGTTCAATTCATTCAAGTGTAATGTTGGTCAGGATGGTGCACTCGGTACTTGTGCGATGGTTATGGAAAAATAGGTAGGTAGATACATCTAATTAAAATTAATGGGCTTAAAATTTAGAACAAAACAATTTTCCATGAATTTTTGGTCATTAATGTCATAGGGGATGAGAAACAGGGTTGTAAAAATGGGTATTTTTTCCAAAATCATAATAATTGGCATTATTGTGGTACTTATTGGGTCGCTGAAAATAAACACTATCAGACGTGAAGATGGCCAAATAAATTAGTACCCCGTGATTTTTTATGGATACGCAGTCTAATTATACATCGTAATTATTTAATCCATGTACCAACATACTGAGGCGTCCTATATCAAATGGCTTATAATATCCAACCTTCGTGTATGTTGGTATTTAAATGTTAATGACGTCATAATATCCTACGAATAAGACACTATACAGCCGAAACACTGATATCTATTTGTCATGAAATTATTTTTATTTCAGGACATTTATTTTTTAACTCGTAATGTCCTATGGCTGAATTTGCAGTCATTTGAACAGAGCTTGTCAAAAGTTTTGTTGGCAACACATCAAATTTCCCTCTTAGTTATGACAAGAACTCCATTTGATCATATTGTCAACTGTTTTCTTCATCTGCAGATGTTTATAAAAAAATTGCATTGAAATGCAATATAAATGATTGCATAGGGAAACTGTATTCGTCACCATTAGAACCTTCATGATATAAAGAATAATCCCTAGTTGTCTTTGTCTCCAACCTAATCTATCCTAAAGATTTACCAATGCCTATTGTCTTCATCAGGTAGAGAAAGTTTTGAAAATCTACATCTGCAGATGGAACATTGAATAATTTGCCTTTGTGAAGACATAGATGTACGAATTAAGACTTGGACCTGCTGCTATCCACCCACATAAGGACTACTTCAAAAACAAACCTAGTACTAGGTATTGCTCAAACAAGAGTGTTTTTAAAATTAGAATTCATTTTTTATCGTTGTCTTTCTTGTTGGCAAGGTTTTCCCTACTTATTATCTTCATGATAGTTGTCACCATCACAAGCAGATAAAAAAGTGTAAGCATTGAAATAGAATAAGGCGAAGTAAATGAGATAAAGCAGTTGATGTTGGCAGTATGCATATCATCAACGGGGTTTTTACCATGCACTGAATTCTACATTGCGCTGTATTCCACTCGAGTTATCTGTTGTCAAAGTGAAATCTTGTCGTTTATATAAGGTGTCATTTTATGCACGATGATTCTGTAATATAAATCTGACAAACTGTTAGTAGAATTGTCTGAAGAAGAATTTCATTTAGTTATTGTCGCCATCAGCTTTTCATCTTTATATTTCATTTACTTTGGACACTATATTGTCTTAACTTAAACTTTCTGTCTGCACAATGTCATTATATTATGTCGTTATTAGAAATCGAAAATATTTTTATTTTGGCATCAAAGCAATCTCAGACTTCTCAATACATATGGTGTCTTGTATAACAAAAATACAAAACCAACAATAAAGTCATGCGAGAATTGTAATTGCTTTTGGCTATTTTTTTGATTATTAATTTCCATTATTGCAAACACCATGTATAAACAGGCGTGAAATATTCTGTATATATATACTACACACGGATGGAAAATCGCTTTCTTTTATTATTTTTACCTCTAAATTTATTTTCAGCTTCCCAATAATAAAATAGTACAGAATAATATTATGTGTTATGATTTTGAAAAAAAAAAACTTTTCTAACCACCCTGTAGATATTTATATCAGTTTTTATGATAGGTAGTTAAAACAAAAATATATGAAAATTTTTTTGTTCCAAATTTTATGTAAGTAAATTATTTTTATGTTAAAGTAGGTAGGTACTTATTTTTTTATTATTGTACACTTTTATTCAAAAATAAACTTAATGATGTTGCATGTTTGGTTGGAAACCACATTATCTTTTTCATTTTTGTACTAAACGAAAATGTTGGAAGTGTTATCACATGAAAATGGTAAAACTTTTTTCTCGCAAAATTTTGTTTACCTACCTTCACCGGCTTGATCAACAAAATTAGTTTCAAGTTAACTATTCAAAATATGACGATGAAGTATCAAATCAGTTCACAACTAATTGGGTACCTACATGTAATCAACATCAGATTCGAAGGTTGCCCGTTGCCCCGAGACGGGCAACATTTTTGAACTTTGAATAGGTCACAAAATCATAGCCTCATTTACAAAATTACGAGGACTATCGTAGATACCAGAAACTGGAATACTTCTTTTGGTCTGTCTATTGTGACTCTATTATAAGAAGATTAAAAATCAGTATTTTGTGTAAGTTTGTTTATTTGTTGGTCTTATATTTTGATTAATGATTCGGAAATAGCTACCTCGCTGAGTTACATCCGCATTCGTCAAAATATAATGTGCAACTATTTATAGTGCATTCTTCATAAAAAGATACTATCGAGAAGATAACGAAACTCTGTTTACACGCAGTACTCCGCTAACAGACGAAAAATTGGATGTGAAACTGGTCGTTTATTTACCTTAGCTTATCTCGTGTCCTTGTGATTTATCGTACACTGTCTATCACATTTGATAAACTTGCATGATGATGTGCAGAAGCTATCTAACGGCTAGGGCACATAACCGATGAAAATGTAAAACATATTATAGCTACGTTAATAGTTGGACTTTATTTAAGAAAATAAATTGTCACCCATAAAATTAGCCGAAATGAATTTTTCATATTTTCTAAGGTGTACAATGAAAATTTGATACAAATATTAAAATATTCCTACGTTTTTGACCCAGAAATTACTCTTTTTTACTTAGTTTTCTTGCAAACGGTGTATTAAAATTCACCTCATGGAAGGGTTAGGGGTGGGGATAGTGAAAATTATCTGTTTCATGAGAAAAGAAAACGATTACCATTTTTTCATTTTGACCTAATTTTTCTGTGTGTGTGTATATATATATGTATGCATGTATGTATGTATGTATGTATGTATGTATGTATGTATGTATGTATCGCCTAAAACTTTGTGTTCACTGTTCTAAGAAAACTACTAAGTGGATAGAGCTGAAATTTTTACAAAAGATAGTTCTCATATTGAAGCCAGTCTGAAAGAAGTTTTTTGCCTCTGAGAAAACTGAAAAACAAAAAATTCCTGGAAAAGTGTTTGTAAGGGGATTCTGAGTAAAATGACAAAATAGATGGGGCTGAAATTTTTACAATTGACTGTCCTTATGTTGCTGCAAGTTTCTCAAAAGTTTGGTGCCTATTAATTCAGAGGTTTCCAAGAAAACTGGAGGAGAAAAATTTATGAAAAAAATTTTGTGTTCACAGTTTTGAGAAAACTACGAATCAAGTAGGGCTGAAATTTTCACGAAAGTTAGCTATGGTATGGGAACAGATCTGAAAGAAGTTTGATGCTCATTGATTTAGTAGTACTCGAGAAAATTGGAAACAAAAAATTGCTGGAAAAACAGTTTTTAGCGATAAAACATCAATAGATCGATATTTTTGTTAAAAATAAGGTTAACTGTCAATAGTTTATTGTAATTTCTTAATCTGAAACTGGCAATGAAATATTGATATATTGATAATTATCAATATAAATATCGATGCCTATTGATATAAATATCAATGACTATCAATATAAATATCGAGCAAACTGAATGTTCCAGTTATAGAGGTTATGGATTAATGCAGTGAAGTAATTCATTGTATAAAAAGAATAAAGATGTACTCAAAGTAACATCTCAAAATTGTGAGGAATTGCAGTAAAAGTGTAATTCATGTACATCGTATGAAGAGTAATAATTGATAAACAAACATGAGCGGAGATGAACGAATAAGTAGTAGAACGATGTATCAGTGTAGTGGAAAGTAAAGGTAGAAAAGTATTTGGAGGAAGATAGGTAAATTTTTGCAGGAGTTTGATGAAAGGAGGATTGGTGGTCTCAACACTAATGAAGCATTGCTGCGCCGGAGTTTTTTTTTTTATCAAACTCAAAGAAAAAAAAACTCTAGCATAGCAAGCCTTGCTAGAAAAAGTAGGTTTTTGATAGAAAAAATTAAGAATTTTGTCCAAAGAGTAGAAAGACAACTGTATCAGAACATAAGACATCACAAACTGAACTTCACAACGAAACAAATTTGAACAATGCCAGTTCTCTAATACAATCAAAATGAGATGAGGTCCAGAGAATTCTCGTAATTCACGGGTAAAGTTCAAATCTGCAAAACAACTGGGGTGGGTGGAGGGACAAAATTTACTTTTTACAGTAATTCTGCTTTTCTGAGGCTAAAAAACTTTTTTTTTTATTTCAAGCTTGAAAAATTTATTTTTTAGGGCTGTTATCTGAAGATTAAAATAGAGAAAATTACACTGAATGACTTAAAACTTGGGAACAAATTGACCAATTAAAACCAAAATTGGTAGGGCAAGCCCTTTATGTAAATGTGCTATTTGTACCAAATTTCGTGACTATTGGATAAGAATTGCAAGTTTTAGTGAGTCAACATCAAAAATTAACACCTCCAACAGCTCCAGAGCATGAACCATAAAACCAATCGCAATCAAACTTAGAAGGCTATTAGAATAGGTTTAAATCTACGTCTATACCAAATTTTGTGACTATTGCTTCGAAATGACGTTTTTTAGAGCCATAAAACTGCCAAAACTACAACATAATCGCCCATTCCTGATGTACCAAATAACTAATTTTTTCCAAATTCAAATAGTCTCATCTTCGACTTAATACGAATGTTTCGTCCACATTTTGTGATCATCAAACAAAAATTATGCCCTGTATCGTGTTAAAAAGAATTGGACATATATATATAAATACATATGAATTTTCAAAAATGGTGCCAAAATGTTCCTTGGGTCATAATAAGAAGATTTTTGTAGAAACCTATTTAAAAACAATCTGAATATCCGGCGTCGCTTATAAGTGCGCCTAAAATTTACGAATTCGGCAAACCTGCTTGCGTAACCGTAAATAAAGTTATTTTAGTGTAGATTAAAGGCGGCATCTTGCTAATAGCATACTTTTCTACGTGAAGGCGTTTCATGCCTACTAATTGCTGAATATCTGCATTATCTGCTACGGTTTGTTATACGGTTACATTTGTTTGAAGATGGTACGTTTACCTCAAACATGTAGCAGAAACTTACATAAGTTCGAGTTACCTACCATAAAGTCATCTATGTACGTTATCGACCACTAACTTATCCTTTGCAGCCTGTACCAAAATCTGGTCACATGTTTTTGAGATTTCAATCATGTAAAAGTGATATAGATGACATTTTCACCAGATGAATCATACTGTAGTAACATTTTTCCATGATTATCTCAACAGTGAGGGGATTAAATTTCACTACCTGATATAAAACTTACTGGTTGTCTCTTTCTGCGTTAGTTTTGACAAGAATTGTTTAGAGGAGGCTCAAGCAAAGCTAATCGATCGCATGGGTTCCGTTCAAATTGAATGGATCAAATAGTTTCCTTTTTCGAAAATGTTGAATTTTAATTCAACTCTGAGGAAAAATTTAATTCCAATAATTTTCCAGGAGAGATTGAAAATTTAAATGTACCTATCTAATTATTTGAAATATCATTGAAACAAACAGCACTTCTCACTCGTACTCGCATTTATTATTGCAAAAGATAGAAATACGAAATTGGTACGCGGGGAAACATCAATATTGTCGGTAAAATTAAGGTTTGAAACTACAGTGGTCGTCACTGATTGTACCAGTGGAACAATGTAGTGGCTGTGGGAGTGCGGCGTTCAGTTTTCAGCAATAGTTTACAAATTACCGGCCCCCTTCCCTTCCCCGCACTATAAGTGAATCCATTTGTACCTACCCAAAATGAGAAAGCACCATATCCTGTGATGCAAGTAAAAAGTAAAATTAAACCTATTTCACAACTCAGTAAAAATAGAAATGAGAATAAGAAGCAGAATCTCATAGAAAATTAGATTCGCAATATTCATCTGAGAATAAATACCATAATACCTGACAGATAACAAGTGATTATCAGAATGAAAACATAATATTTCAGCATTATTGAACGCGAAGAAAGTTGAAAAATGGTTGTGGAGTAATTCCATTTATATTTACACCCATGAAGCGGTGCGTTAAGAGTGTGGCCTACTAATCCACCTATTCTGCATTTTAACTTAAATCCTGTTAATTTCTACCTAAGGAGACAAATTTAATAAGAACTCAAGTGACTTAAACATTAATGAAATAGCTCCCTAGGGCTAACTCCAATCTTCCCGTTATTGTGAACCTTTTAATTGTATTTTCAAGATTCAGTTTTCTCATTCAGATTCACATTTTTATTTTTGTATCTTCCATGAACTTGTTTGGTCACCAAAACCGGTAGGTAGTGGAATAACTAAAATGAAAGACTACTGCAATCTTATGTTTGGAAAAGTTTAATAGATACAGATTGGAGAGGAAAGTATCTACTCTCCTCTAACTCACTCGGAAGGTAACGGTGCATAAAGGCTGTAAACTATCTCCTTATGTTTTATTTATCGTTGATTTTTTTTAAAAACCTCGTAAGTCAGACTTTTTGTGATTTTCAGATTTAAGAGGTTTTTAAGACAAAAAAAATCAACAAATTGAATTCTAAAAATCTCCTAAGTCTACCATAATTATTAGAGCTCCTAGTGGCAAATTAAAAAACCCAAACGTCCGACTTAAGAGGTTTTTAAATTAAAAACCACGTAAATCGACCCCAGAACTGAAATTTAGATTAAAAACCTCGTAAGTCTAAAAGATTTTGAATATAACAAAAGAGGATGAGAGAAAACAAATTATAAATTATGTTCCTTTCCCTTCACTTCTACAATATAATGACGTTAATTATTACCTTGGATAAATTTCTCTGATTTGTTTTGTGATGTTTTGCTTGAATTCAACAATTTAGAATACATTTGAAAAGGGTCATCCCTTAAATTGACAAGGGCAGTTGAAACTGTTGAAAGTACGTCATATGGTTCACAGTGGTTGCCTATTTAACGTTGGCATGTCTAACCAGAAATCATTGTTCTTTACTGGCCCAGTACTATATTAGTCAAAAGTTTTATGGATTCTAATGTCACAAGAGAGTTGGTTGGAACAGAATATTATAATTATGCGGTAAAGACCCATAAACACTCACAGTTGAACAAATTCAGTAATCTACTAGTGGTAAGAAGTCTGTGTCGCTCATTAGTCTGAGATTTAGTACTACACTTGAGAAACCTGGGTTCAAATCCCAGTATCAATTCTTTCCCCATTCAGATAACCAGAGTAACTCAGTTTTCTGGGAATTGGCTGCACACCTGGGATATACAGGTGTTTAAATCCTAGCACCAATTTGCTCAATTTTCAGCGATTCGGCTCTCCGTCTGAGAGACACAGGTTCAAATCTATGCATTCACTACTTTTCCAACCCAATAACGAGCGTACCTTGGCTCAGTTTTGTAGGATTTACTTCTATACTCATGCCTAGATTTGAATCATGTGCAGTACCAGCTAATTCCGTTGCCAAGGATTTAGTTCTCTACTGGAGAGACCCAGTTACAAATTCCAAAATAGACTATTTCCCTCACAGAAAAACAAGTGATCTCCTCTAAGCAGACATTATCTGTTCGTACCAATGATGCTCAAGCCAGTTACTAGATGTATGTAGCGACGATGCTTTGTTGACTAACTAGACACTGCAGTAATGGAACAATCTCCCAGATCCAATCATTTCGTAGTATACCAAATAGGGAGGGTACATACTACAACAAAATTTAGATGGCTTTATAAGTTTTCATAACGTAGTTTCAAAAAATCTTAACAAATTGACATAGGTACCAGAAAACCGGAAATAGCCGAAATTCATTTTAATCGGGATTTTAATGTCTTGACAAACAAAATCTAGGCCAGATAGATGCCGGAGTCAACTCTTAAACAATTTTCAAATTCTTGACAATTTTATTGTTGAGTACAGTGCAACCAATCTTGATAAAAAATAAATTTCTTAGTACACGTTGTCTACATGTTGTCCAGTAAACCCTCTAAAACAAAGAAGATCAATTCATAATTCAGACCTAGACTGATCAGGCCCACAAAATTACCGCTCAGTCATAAATGCTTATCATAAAAATTCATGAGATACGTATATGTTAAACAAAACTAGTGTTGTGCAAATAAAACAAATCGTAACATAATATGTTACTGATATTATCAGTACCGACAAGGTAAACAAAACAAAGTCCAGATTGGACGCAAAGAAATTTTTTACGAGAACATTAACAAAATAGAACTCTAACGCAGCAACAGCTCCGTTAGAAAAAGTAGGTTTTCGAAAAATGTAAAATTAGGCGGTCACTAAAAAGTTATTAACAGATCGTAATAAAATATTTGTTCCGAATTACGTTCCTATTGGTCCAAAATTAGGCATTTTATAGGCGAAATAAAAACGAAAATAGTGTTACCGCAGTACCATGCGACCGATCCGCACCAAAAATTTATAGTAACTTATTATTTTTGTTACAATTTCCGTAGCTATTGAGCGAAAATTGATAATTTTATAGTCAAAACAAAAACGAAAATAGCCATACCGAGAGTACCGGACGGCCAATCCGCGCCAAAATTTATAGAGAATTATAATATATCGTAGTGAATATTTGTTTGAAATTTCGTAGCGAATTATTGGTTGAAAATTAGAAATTTTATAGGCAAAATAAAAACAAAATTCGCTATACCGGAAGTACCGTACGGTCAGTCCTTATCAAAATTTACAGAGAATTATTATATATTATAGTAAATATTTGTTTAAAATTTCGTAGGTATTGGTCGAAAATTAAGAATTTTATATCTAAAACTAAAACGAAAATAGCCATACCAGAAGTACCGTACGGCCGATCCGCAAAAAAATCAATAAGACAAGTCCTTGTCGTAGTACTAATATTCGTTCAAAATTTCGTTCCTATTGGATAAAAATTGCGACCAGTACTGTGGTAAAAAGAAATTGACTGTATAGGTGTATGTATGTATGTATATATATATATATACATACATACATATATATACATACATACATACGTACATATCTGTCTATATATGAATTTGAGTTATTAGTGCCAAAATTTTCCTGAAGTCATGAAACGAAAAACGTGCCCACCCCAACCCTGAAGGCAAATACCGCACAAAGCGTAATAAGTAGATTTAAACCTACTTAAAAAGACACAAAAAGTGGTAAAAATATAAGTGAGTCAAAAGTTATTTTAGAAATAATAGGGACTCCCACTGTACTAGTACAAACAAAAAGAACAGAGAAAGCTTTCATGATTAGCCAACTGCAGCAAGCTAGGCTTTAGTTAATAGTGGAGCTTTTTGATTGGCCAATATTTTTTTCTCCTTTTTGGAACCTGTCCTAATGAGGAGAAAAATACTGATTAATTGTGGAACTATCCGAAACATGGTGAAAACTAGACAAATAAGAATTCTTGTTTTTAGCCTACCAAAATTACATGTATGCGTCAATTCAACAGTGGAAAACATGTAGTGTTGGTCCACTCACTACGTCCCATTATGGCCCTATTCGCTAAACAGGAAACATATTGCTCAGTCAACTTTAAAAAAAAAAAAAAAGTGAAAAGAAAGTGTAACATATTTCAAGATTATAAATCCATAAAAGCTGAAAATTATCTGATCACTTCGATTCGTGTCTTTTTATGACCTATTTGTGAAAACACGTTATTCGTCTCTTGGTCTACCAATTCAAAATTTCTTAAGATGTTGAGATAAAGTTGAATTTTTTTTTTTTTTGAGATTCAAGTGGGGTTGGAGACCTCTTCAGTAATTACATTTGTCTGTCTGTCAACAGTTTCGGCTGATAGTGACTTAACGAAAATTATTGAGGAGACTTCAGCCTCCTTCTACGAAGAAGTACACTTACGGAATTACAGAGAAAAACATTTCAATAGCCAACTTTGGGAAGTGGGATGGAGTAATGTAAGAAATTTTTGGTTGATAAGAGTATGTGAAGCCACAGGAGTACTCAAAACGGATTGGAAATATCATAATCTTTTTTTTGGTAAGGTAGAAACCCCCACCCTATGAGTGCGACATATGCTAAAATTTCGCCAAAACACCAAACGTATGGGTACGAGAATGATATACGTAAGACAAATTCGAGACGCGTTTTTAGGTGCCCACTTCGGGCGCTTCTAATTTGGCGGGAAAATTTTCTAGATTTTATTTTATGCCGGCCGAATGCAATCGCAAGCATTTTCGAAGCTCAATTTACGAGATATTTTCTAATGAAATTATTTTATTTTAATTTTTTTTCGTAACAGTATATTTGTGTTGGTAAGTATATAGTATTACAATGCTCCTATTTATTAAGTTCATCTTATCAGTTCCACATGACCTCTCTCACAAGTTTTACGATATCGACCAACCATCCTTTCAGATAGTATTCTTTTTTTTCTTTTTTTATTTCTTTTTTTGTTTCATAATTTTCTTTTTTTGAGCTTAAATTGCTCAGTCGCTGTTTAGCAGTGTATTCGTGTAAACTACCTACCTTTTTTTTAACGTTTTCTTCTTCTTTTTCTTTCTTCCTCTTTTTTTTCTCTCTCTTTTTCTCACCACTTTCGTATGATCTCAAAAGTAATTTATTTGTATTATGTTTTTAAAATTTTGCTAACTCTTAATGCTGAATTTGATATTTTAGTTTTCTTATTAATTTATTTTTTCGTCGTGTTCATTTCTTTGTGTAACCGTGGCTGGTGTTATCTCGTGGTTCAAGCTGACTTTCCACGCTCAAGTAAGACGAACGAGTAAATTTTTTTTAAATTTTTTTTTTTTTTTTCGCCAGTCTTTACTTTACTCCTTTCATCTCTACACAAGTTCTTTCTACAACAATATTTGGTGTGTACTGTATAAGACTGGGGCAGCATTACTAAATGGTAAAACGTGCACGTCTAAATGACAAATTAAAATTATATTTTACTGGCCGTAACTTGTCACGTTTAAATTGGTGTACGAGTGTGTCTTCATTATTGTACATTATGTGAAATAAAATGAAATAAAATTTGTAACGTAGGTACGTTCGGAATTTATAAAGGTGTTGATTTTTTTTTTTTTTTTTTTTTTTTTGTGGTATAATAATTAGAAGAGATTCGATTGCACAATATAAGGTGGAAAATGTTACCGAAATTTTTATTTTTTTTGGCCAAATATCAATTTTTTTTTTTTCGAGAACAATGAATACATACACTAGTTGACTTAATTTTATTTATTTCCTGCAGCAAATGACTGAATAGAATACGACAATTTTTTTATTATCTTCGTCTGTTTGAAAAAAAAAAACATCGTTTTTATAAAAATACGGTTTTTATGAAGACCTATAATCATTATTGTAAGCTATACACATTTTTTGATGACAAATTTCATCGTAATTCATTCCAGAAACAAACTGAGCTTTAGATATTATGTTTTTAAGGCGCATAAAATTTTTTTAGTATCAACGATGAATGTTTATTTCAATTAGTAAAAAATGTTGTACGAAAAAAAAATTCTGAAAAATTGGAGAAAATTTTATCTAGAGCTGATTGTCAATAGAGGTTATAATGAGATACTTCACTTATTAACGAAGTCACTTTTTTTATTTTTTTTTATTTTTTTATCAAGCAATGGAGTAAGGAAGTCGAAAGCATTATTGAAGACACAGTTTCTCCTACTTGGTCTTTAACAAAAATATTTAAACACTTTAAAAATGTAATTTTCTGAACTAAGTATAGATACTCTATTGAATAAATTAATGACGAATGACCTATTTTCGAACAAAAATTTGAATAATGCTTGAAAAATTTTCAGAGAAGTACTGTGGTCTACCCCTTCAACCGCATATAATTGATGTTTAAATTTTATCTTTTTTTTAAATTAATTTTTTATCTTTTTTTCAATTCGGAAAGTCAGTGACGATTTTATTTTTATCATTAGTGCAGTGATAAGTATGCATCAAATGTACGATAAATTTCACATTAAAAACGAGCAAATTAATGTGTTTTTTCATTACTCGGTTTACCATTGATAAGGGTTGAAAATTAGAATAATGCTTTTGTTACGTGATTGGAGCTTCAGAAATTTGATAAGCGAGTATGCAGTTGTTGTGTGGCAGTGTCAGATTAACCAACCATCTGACGAAAATTCACTCTTGAGATGAGGGTAGAGTAGGTCATGGATCGAAGTTTAGCGAGACTATAATTATGTAAAAAAAATTTTTTTTTGAAATAGTGAACAGCCCTGATTTCGAGCTGACCTTTGAAAGCAAATGGAAGAATGTTCGAATTATGTAGATAATACATAGCCGATAAGTAAGTAAAAATTTAAAAAATATGTCAATTACCTTATTTGAAGAAAATTTGAGTAATTTAAAGATACAGGATTTAAAATTACCATAAATATGCTGCAGTTTTCAATTACACCGTAAGAATATCGAATCAAAAACAAACTCCCAAATTTTCATATTCTCCGACTTTTCTCAATTTCCTGAAATAAACTAGTATTTAGTCAACCGAGGAATTACTCAAGATTTTGTCTCCACATTGAAGTACTTACGCAAATTTTAATTCTCGAAGAATAAAAAATACCTTTTCCAGTTTTGTATAAGTGAGTCATTCAAATTATGAAACTTAGTTGCCCAAAGGCAGGCCTATAATATATTTGCATTAAAAATCTAATTGTTTATTCTTTGTTTGTGTTGGTACTATCGTCTGATAAAATTAGTTTTAGTTAACAAATGAACAACTTTACACTACGTACTTACCTATTGTTCTTTTCAATTCTGCTAACAAATTACATCTAAATATTTTTATTTCCATCAATGGTGCTTCGTGTATAAAATAAAACCAAGAAGACGTATTTTAAATGCTTGAAATAATGAATTTAATATCGACCAACTCTTCAAGAAATGAATTGTTTACCAATTAATCAGTGTAGCAGTGTAAGAAGTTTTAATCGTTCATATTGTCTAGAAAAACATATACAGGTAAGTATAAAAAATGTGATTTAAGCTGTTATTTTTGGGGAAAATGTGACAATGTAAAGCAAGCATCGAAAGAAATTTCAATGAAATAGAGAAGTACATAATTATGAAAAAAAAAAAAAAAACAGAAAAAAGTAAATTTTTTTTTTGAAGAAAATAAAAAATGAAAATTCGAGGTTTTTTCCTGATACAAAGATCATTTCGGTAAGTGAAATATTGGATTCAAGCAATTAAAAATTTTTCTTTGCCTTGAAGTTTTTGAAAGACACGAATGTTTTGAGAGCATTGAGCCTTCCCCGTTCATGGTTATGTTATCTATTAAATATAAAAGGTGTCCGACTGTTATACAGCATATAACTTTAAGGATTGAATTTTGGTGTCGAAAAAACAAAAATATTCTCGAGTAAAAATGCTAAGAAACGTTTCTCTTTCCACTTAAACTAAGCCCCTTCCCCCCAAAGTGGTGAAAAAAATTAAAATTCTAAGGTAATTTCCCAAAAAACTGATAAAAATAAACGTAATTTGGTATAAGGAAGTATTTATGTTATTAATAATTCACCTTACTTCGAGTTATCGTTACCCTCTCCCCATGATTCAATAAAATTTCCAAAGATATAGTTAGGTGATTGAAATAAATAGGTAGGTACTTACTTGTTTCTTTGTACCAAATTCTACGGTTTTTGTCAATTTTTGAGGAGAGTTATATCCGTTTTTAGATTTTTTTCTCGTACTTTGGGGTGGCTATAACTCAGAAGAGAAATATTTCTCAACATTTTGCGAGTGCAACTTTTTCGTATTTTCGACCTTAAGAATCCATTGTTCAGGTTATGCCATTTAACTTCTGGACACCCTGTATGTTACCTCCAGATTCAATATATAGGTAATAGTACTGTATTATAAAGATTTAAAAACAAGCAATGTTCGATATTTTGTAACTGCACAGTTAAACTTTGTACAGAGTCTGCAAGGTAGGCGAAGTCCTCCAAAGTGAATCGATATCAGCACATTGTTGTACGTAGATTCGTAGATACAAACATTGCTCCGTTCATTTAATACACTGATTGTTCCGTTTCAAAAATACCATTTCGTGCGATTCGAATATAAATTAATTTATTAGAATTTCCTTCACGGAGGCACCTAACAATTCGTAGACAGAATACACCTACCGCAGAGAACTGAGCAGTAATATGAAACCAAAATTCGATCGCACTCTTAATTTTGCGTCGCTTTTGAAATGGAAACTTGGAAATCAGAAGGATAGATACCACAAATATTTTAGGCACTTTTCTCGAGAAAGTGCTGGGAACCAAGTGGGAGAAAAAGTATTGCTGTTTTTCTACGCTACGACAGGTGCACGCAAACCGAGTGGCTGAAGTCTGAAATTATAGCGAAAATTAATGATAGAAAAAAAGAATGAAAAAAAGAAAAAAAAACACAAACTTATTCGATCGATATTTTTAATTTGTAGACGTCGAGCGAAAAAAAAAAAAAATTAGAAGCCAACGACTGTAAAGTGCATTTATTTTATGTTGTCAAAGTACCGATTCCGTGTTGGTACACTGAAAAAAATGGTGCAGTAAAAAAATATGATCAGTCTATAGGTATATACATATAGTTTATGGCTGTGAAATTGTAGTTGAAAAAAGATTATAATTTATGGCTCCTACACAATTTTGCAACAATATTGTGGTAATAATTACTGTTTCTTTTTGGACTGTGATCTTTTTCTTAAAAAAAAAAAAATTAAAAAAAAATAGTAACTAAGGATAGTTGATAGATTTTTAAGAAGGTTTTTGTTGTATGAAAATGTGCTTATTAATTTTGATCTCATGAACCAACTTAGGGTTTGGGACGCAGTACGTTTTTTGTTTTATGACCCAAACTCGAGGAAATATTTAGCACCAAAATCTTAAATTCAAATAAACTGGAAATCGCTGAATATAAGGGATACATTAAGTGGTACCCGTTTTGTCCCAACTAAGCGGTGTCACATTTAAACGATGTTGAGTATTCAGGTGGAAAAAAAAAATGTAAGTTAATTTTTAATGGCGAATTTTAGTAAACCACAGCACGAAAAAGGTTAAATTATAGCGAATAATTAAATAGGTATGACAAAAGAACGAAGAAAAAAAACATTTACTGGTGGTTCTTGTTGGAAGAAGCAGGTATTTGATTATGGTGCCTACTAAATTATAAGATAGGCAAAATATCAATGACAAAGATTGATAAAAACTACCTATCGATGTTGAGCTGAAAGAGATCATTATTTATCTCTTTCAAAAACAAAATTCGACGGCAATTTTTCCATGTTTATCGGCTTCTGTTGTACCAATAAACCTATGTACTTTCTCCAGAAAGCAGTCCAATTTACTACAGTTTTAGAGCGTTCATTTTTAGACTTTCCAGATTTCTCCCTATTAAATGGTTGTCTCCTTTATTCTGTCACAGTGTCTGATGGTTTTCACTGTAATATACGGTGAAAACTTAATAAGGACACATTGGGCGGTACCCATTTCGTTTAAAATAAGCAGTGTCCCGTTTAAATAGGCTTACCATAATATGTCCCAGTTTTTGGGCCATTTGGTTGAACTTCATGTCCTAGTTTCCCATTTTCCCAAAAATTTATAAGCCAAAATAAGGCAGGAGAATTATTTTTAAGTGGGTATTTTAAAGATCCGATTCGTGAAAACGAAAGGTGAAAAAGTTGTTTTAGGGGTTAACAGATAATATGTAAATATATAAACTACTGACCCTCCTCATAGCCTCGGAGCAGGAATCGCAGATCCAGTTGCAACAAAATTTGGCACAATATTAAAATACGTTGTAGGTACAAAATCAACGTCTGCTTCTGAGATTGTGACTAAACATACTCACACCCAGCCTTAGATGGTTTCTTGAAATCAATTTTAAATTTTAATGAGTGCATTTTTAATTAAAAATAAAACGTACTTACAGAATATTTTTAGTGTACCTATCTACCTATCCTGCTCCCCTGTCACTTTTAGGAATTTTATAATTATGGTAACCCTACACTTAACTAATGCTAAGTGTTTATGGATACAAATAAAGAAAAAAATTAAGTTTTAATTTTTAATGGCTAATTTGAGTAGGTACTCACCATTGAAAAGATCAAATTGTCCAGTATTTATTATACCGTCTGAACTGCGCATATCAGCCATGTCTCACCACCACTAATTGGTATCGTGGTCGAGTGAATACGGTTGTCAACTTTTGGTGGCGATTGAGGTAGGTATTCCACTGGTCAACGGTTTTATTCCCCAGACTGGCAGAATACTTACATTTATGACAAAGCAAACGATGCTACTAGGGGTTCTCAATGAAAGATGATTATAGGTATCTACTGATTCAGTGTATTCTGGCACATCTTCCAGATGGTGTTTGTCAGATTGAATTCCATAAGCAAACATAAAAGACATGCAGAATAATGTCAGAAAATAACAAAAACTATCTGGTTTAAACTGCACCGGGGTTATTACCTCTTAAATTAAGAGCTCAATAGTAACTTTCCCATATTTATCGACTGCCTGTCCCAATAAACCGATGTGCTGTCCCTAATAAGCGGACCAATTTCTTTCAGTTTGAGTGTTTGTTTCACAACTTCGTTAATTTATCCAAAATAAGGAGTTGGTCCCTTCATCTGGTGTCCCTAATAAGCAGTTTCCACTGTATTATGTGGCCACGCCATAATTATGTACCTCTATAGGATTCCAACGTGACATTTATCACTCCAGCCAGATTGTATAATTATTCAAACCAATACAAAATATTATCTCATCTAACTCTTCGGATTATCTGACCATGCAGTAGCGTAACCAGAAAAAATTCTTAGGTGGGCCAAATGAGGGCCATCAACTTTTAGGATGGGCCACATAAAAAAAAGAAAGGTCGGGGAGGGGGCTGGTGATTATAGTAAATTATAAGTAACTTTAATACCTCATCCTATTCCACTCCTTAAAATATTAAATATGTGGTATTGAACAGATAAAACTGAAAAATGTAAAATTATTTTGGAATAACACTTCAATTTGTATTGTAAAGTGATTCGATGACTACAATGATTAGCAGCACATAACATAATGAATTTGTCAAAATCAGTATTTTTTTATACATGTTTTTCAATATGTAAAACCGCTAAATTAGAGAGTCTGCCATGGGTCATGGTGCCGTGTCAACAATTTCTTGTACGTCTCATACATGAAAAGCTGCATTCACAAGATGCACTTGTAACAGTATGGTTACAGTAATAACTATTGGCTTTGACTGAATGAAGAAGTGTTGAGAAATTAAAATTGAAAATATTTTACCTGAATCTGTTAATAAAATACTTTGATCACTTTTTACTCTCAATTCTAGTTCAGTAGTTTCACTTTTGGTAGATTTATCTTTCTTTACATTTGTATTTTTACTAAAAACTTGATCAATCTTCTTTGAACGCTTCATATTGATGATTGATACTTCATAGATATGGATAGCACTTAAATCTTAGAATAAAATTATAAAAATTAAAAGATAAACGTCAAACTGTGTTAGAATTTCACTATTCTTAGTTTTATTGCATCAAATTAAGAGATGTGAATGATGTACTGTGACTTTGCATAATAAGCTGTGATGCACATAAATACTTATAACAACGTTTCAATAAGTAAAAACAAACTAGTTGACTCATTGATTCTTATCACCTAAAAGCATTAATTTTCTTCGTAATTTTTCAAAATTAATACGTATTAATTTTTCTTTTCTTTCTTTTTTCTTTAGGGTGATCTTAAGAGCTAAAATTTTTTGGGTGGGCCATGGGTGTTTGTACATTATAGGCGATGTTCTTCGCACCTGGATGCATTATTTTATTAATGTAGAGAGCAATAACATCCTTTTGGAATCACTTATTTCATTCGTTGTAACTGAAAATTTGTGGCAGGCAGTGTTTTAGTGATTTCTACCGAACTTTTTCAGAACCTGCTCTGTTTACAATCGCTGGAATTCAGTTAAGATTTTCACTCTTTCAAGATTATCTAACATTTCATTCGCGATGCGAAATATCGATAGTACCTATGGTTATTCCATACGCGTAATAAGATTTTTGTCATATTATACTGAATAGAGGGTATAAGTTTCTGTTCTTAAATATCGATATTTTTCGACACTTTTTTGTATCAATACTCAAAAATACGAATATTTTTGAAAAAATATTGTTACCTTTAAGCTAGCTAAGGGGTTTTAACGGGCAAAACACAAATTACTGGCCTCCAGCTATGTACCAGAGCTCTTATCTATTATCAGGAAGCAAGAACTATTATCCGGTGGTTCCAAAATTTAGTCCGAACATTAATTAATTCTAAGCCAAAGGCAATATACTCATGTTTTTATGAGTAAAAAGGCTTCTTCACACTTAATGGCTAGTTTTCAAGCTACTAGCCAGCAATTCGGCGTACTATTCCGTTAACAGTGTGGATAGTCCTATAAGAATCTAATTAGAATCTCACGTAGTGATCCGCTAAGTTAAAGTTTAATTTGAACAATTAAACGTTGTTGTAACTTAAGTGACTCTCACTGTCAACAGAATAGCACCCCAAGTAGCTGGTTATTAGCATGAAAACCAAATAAGTGTGAACAAGGCTTATATTGTCCAATCTATAATCAGTAGAAAGGAACATTGAAAGATATATTATTACTCGGAGCTATTCTAACGTGGTGTCAAATTTGGTGCAGATCCGGGGGGAGGAAGGTACTTCCAGTATTTTCAATTTCATTTAAATATATTGGTTTCGATCGACTGATTTGTCAAAACCCTGCTTTTTCTCGCAGAGTTGTGGCTGCGCAAGATGTTTTTTGTAGAGTGAGAATGGACATAATATATTAAAATATTATTCTGCAGAGGTAAACCTCCTTTTACCATTTTATTATTTTTTTTTTTTTTATCATTATTCTTTCTCTTGTTGGAAAGTATACACGCACATATGTTTGATTAGTTTATTTTTGGCTATAAATTGGCGACTTGAACGAGAATTATAACGAAGGAAAAATACTAAAATTCTGTTCTTCGGATATGTTCGGAATTCTTCGGATTTTTTTTCTGTTCACTTTTCTTTTCTGTTTCAAGTAAACAACATTCAACCGTTTTTAGACGGAGAGAATAAAAAAAAAACAAAAAAAAAAAAAAAAAAAAAACGGTGAGGTGGGATATGATAAATTTGCAAAAATTTTTTCCACAGAAGCTTTTATGTTTTTTTCTCTTCATTCTCATTCTTTCGTCGTCTTTATGGTCTTTAAATTTGAGAGAATGTGTCTATAAAGCTCGTATATGTGCGTATACCAGTAAATGTGTACATTAGTTAAAAAGGCAAACAGAAGAAAGGAAAAAAAAAAAAAGAAGAAAGAAACAGAAATTTATTTTTATCTTTCGAAAATTATCCAATAAAACTAGAATAAGAGTAAGTACAGCGGGAGAGAAGGAAATAAAAAAATTAAAAAAAGTGGGGACAAGTACTTGTCAAGGCCAAAGTATAAAAGTGCACAACGCATGTCACGATGGTACCCCCATCTTCATTCAAAATGCACACGAAAACAGCAGTGTTTTTGTGGCTTGTAATTTGTTTTTTTTTTCTTTTTTCGTTAGTACGTTTGTGTGTGTCAGACTAACGATTCAGGTTGATACTGGTACCCGAAAAACGGCAGTTGTGTGGCGGTACCGCTCCCCCTTCGTCCCTTATTTTGATCCTCTATCCCCACGCGTAAGTACGAAAAATTTTTTCGATTTGCCGCATCTATCGCTCGCCCCATTCACCATCCCTAACTTTATATTGGCAAACTTTGTTACTTACACGATTAAAAAAAAAAAAAAAAAAAAAAAAAAATGAACTGGGAATTGGGAATTAGAAGTATGGGTTTTACTCGCGGCTTTATTAAAGTATACCAAATGGGATGATTTTTTGTTCCAAGTTAGGCGCAATTTACTGGACACCTGATCTATAAATTTTAGTTTCTACCCGAATATTCTTACCAAGGCTCTGTAATTTCCATGCGTTCAAGAATTCTATTGCAAAATTTAACAGCGAAAATCAGTCTGCACTTTTGTTTGATACGGCAGTAAAAAGTACTTCATGTGACGTTCACATTCTGCTCAACTTTGGTTAAAAATAAGTTTTCAGTTTAACCGTTAAGTTATACGCGGTTGTAAGAAGGTCAAAAAATTTCTTTTTTAAATAGAACAATTTTTAAACTTTTTGGGTGATATAAAGTTAATTAAATGTTCTCAGACAATATATAGATGACGTATCTAAAAAATGACTTTTTATCACAATCTACTCACCCAGTCAGGTCCACAAATTCGGCTCTGTTCAACAAGTTAGGTGTTTTTTTTTTCTTTCAATTTTACTCCGGAATATATCCAGCAGTTTCTTCTAACCGCTCGTTTACACACCTTCAATCGAAAAACTTGTTCATAAGAAATGCTAAAAGTTTCGCACTTTTTTCCAAATCGAGCAGATTTTATATCGAGAAAATGCCGACCTATTTTTTAGCATAATATAACGTTTTTCAAGCCGGCTTGATAGGTGGTGAATGTAAATAAGAATTTTTAGCAGGTTTTCAACGCTAAAAAAGAAGAAAAACAGATATTATTTTATGTTTCAATCATTTTGAAATTAATTATTTTCAAACTAGAATACAGCGAATAAAGCTGATAAATTTTTTGAAGTCAGATTTTTCTGACCCAGTTATGGGAAAATTCATCAAAAAAACTACCGTTACACAGTTTTAGGCCTTAAACGTTCTCCAGCGGTTCCAAAAACTGAAAAATTCTGCGATATGAACCAGTGGCGTAGTTTTGGAGAGGATTTGTGGGGTTCAATCTCCCCAGAACCTCCCAAACAAAAGTTATTCCTGGGAAAAAACATCGTATCAATCTATAAAATGAATTTTTTTTTGCTTCTTCTATTTCCTTCCCCCCGCTCCTTCTACGCTATTGGCCCTCTATTGTAACATAGAGTTTGAAACCTTAGTTCGAAGTTTTGAATTTAGTCTCTGAAAAATATAAAGGTTTCAGTGCATCTGCGTACCACCCCATATCTGGATCAAAATTTATTTTTCGGCCGTATAAAACAATAATAACATTTTTAGACTTCGCTGGTTTTTATTTCTATAATTTTTTTTGATTGATTAAAATCCGTCTTAAGCTCTACTTACAAAAGTTGGACTTTCGATTGAGGTTTCTTTTTGGAATATCATATTTTTTCCTTTTTTCAACATAATATATTTATTTTATGCAAATTCATGCTATTCTCTAACAATTATTAGTAATTTTTCTCCAAATTTTCATTAAATTTCATATTATTTAATACTTAAGAAAAAATTTTATTTAAAAATTACAACAGACATAAATTTTTGATATTTTTAGCCGGAAATAACCGTACTACCTGAATATTATGAAAGAAATTGTGCAAAAATTTTCGTGAAATCAACGTGTCTTTTTTTCTTTTCTTTTCTTTTTTTTTTTTTTTTTAATCGCACAGCCGTAGTTGTCCGATTCTAAATCCGAAAAAATTAAAATCCAACCCAAATTTCGACTTTAAATATAGTGTTTGCAGCGCTTAAAACGAAATTTTAGTCGTCCACCAAAGAAGTAGGAAACCAATTTGAAGTTTTACAAATCGCATGCGATCTTTTTACGTTGACGTAAAAATGTGGTAAAAACCTGGACTAGGTGCGAATACGGTGGCGAAGAAAATCTTTTGCCATTCAAAATTGAGCTGTGGGTAACGAAATCGAAATGGAAAAATTGTCGGAAAAACGAGAAAAGATGCGCAGAAGCGACGTTTCGTCGGAGACAAAAGATTTTCGCGCTCGCAGCTGATGTGAGAACATTTTAATTTGCGTGCGACGGCAACACTGACTTTGACCGGCCGGCAACGTTGTGCGGTGTGTATGCTTTTTCGCGTTGCACGTTTGCACGCACTGGCGGCGCACGATTTTTTTTTTTCATTTTCACTTCGTGCGTTTCTCTTTCGATATTTGTGTGTGAATTTAGCTTTGCAACGCGAATGTGGTCAAAAAATAGTCGATGGTGTCGAGAGGTGAAGGTGCTTTTTCTTTCTTTCTTTCTTTCTTTCATTTTTTTTTTTTTTTCCTTCAAAGTATTTATGCAATTTCTTTTTGTCCCCTATGGAATTTATTCTGATATTATATTTTAAACTGTAATAATACCTTTGCTTGGTGCGATTCGATGAACGCGAAGAGATACTCTCTGTTCGTAGAAATAAAGCTGAACTACAATATTTTATAGCATTCGATTCAGTGTGTCCTATATTACGAACATTTAGAAAAAAGAAAGAAAAAAAAAAAAAGAAGAAAATAAGGACTGAGAGAAAAATGGATTTGGGTACTTTGGTGTATTTTTTGTATTCGTTTTAACGTCACCAGGTATACCATTTTTTTATTGTTATATTTTTGTAAATTGTTTAAACGAAGTTTTAACTAACGAATAAGATAAACTTTTTATTTACCATTTTTTTTTTCATTTTTTCGTTTCATCCGTTGAACTTGAAAAGACGATAGGATAGGCTGTATATGTTATTCGCAAATCTCCCGGCTAACAAAATCAATAAAGCTTGTGTCAGCATTCACCTTCAAGAAAATTTTATGCGAAAAGCTCCTGTATTATTAGTAAATTTTTATCGATAATTTCGATTTTTTTTTTAAATTTATTTTTGTGATTTTTATTTTTGCTTTTATTTATTACAAAAATAATATATACGAAATAAAATTTTATTGTTCGATTTTAAATTTTCGAATTCCCTCCCCCCTTCTCACTTCTTCTATTGTTACGTTTTTTAATGCAGAAACATGAATTGCACCGATTTTCTGAAGTAAGTACCTATATCTAATAAGAATCAATATTTTCGTTCTTTGTTCTCCCAATTTTTTAAATGCACTTTCATTGTCTTTGCAAGATCGATGTGTTTTTCAAAGTGTAGCAACTGCGCGGCCTTATAGTTATTTTTGTGACAAAATTTACGCTAATGGAGGGTACAGCTAATCTATCGGTTTGATGGTGGAAAGAATTATACCGGTGTTTAGATCTTGTTTTTTTTTTTTTTGTTTTTTTTTTGCTCGGTCATTACAGGAGAAATAATATTTTTCAAAGTTTTATTGACGAGTGCACTACTGATGACATTTTTTTTTTTTTCCACCTATTCGTATAAAAACCGGTTTCGGTGAAGAAATGAAAATTTTGTCAAACGTTATGCTGGATAGGCAAGATTTATAGCGAGTGGTGCGAGACAAATATAATTATGTGCATGTACTATATTATGCTGGTAGCCAATAAGCCATGAAAATAAAAGAAAGACGAAGAGGTGTGCATTAATGGCTTTGTCACGTCTTTCTGCGGTAGATAGGTGGTTATTATTCTTACGGTTTTTATCGAAGGAATTGCATTCTATGGATTAGACATTTTAAAAGTCACCGATGAAACTTGAAGTAGTGCCGTTGGAATTGAATGAGACTGGCTGAAAAATTTCTAGACTACTATGCATCACATTTTCTTGTGCTGAAAAACTGCAGGTAACCTTGAAAATTTTGTACACAGTGAATATTAAAGGAACAGAGGTGCATTTTAATGGCATAGCCTTGGTCCGACGTGATTTATTTCTCTGGTTTCAGATCTTATATTTGAGAAATCGCTTTTTATGTATAGACATTTCGAAAGTCGTTAATGAAACTTGAAGTGCAAGTGGTATTGAGTAAGGTTAGGTAAAAAAAATAAAAAATAAAAAATGCCGGATTAATATGTATCTTTTACCATAACCTGAGGAACTGCAGTTAGCTTTGGAAATTTTGAAAAAAGAAAATATTAAAGGAACAGAAGTATACTTGTTATGGCGTTTTTCACATTTTTCTGGTATTGGTGGTATACTTATATGCTTTTGGTATCAGATGTGAGATAGTGTTTCATTCTGTGTATAATCCATTTAGAAAGTCGTGAACGACGATTGTAGTGCTGGTGGACGTTAAAGAAATATTTGGCTAAAAAGTACCAAAACCTATCCGACTTTTATAGGCTGGGAAATTGTTAGCTTCGAGAAAATATAAAATATTAAGGTAACAAAGATATTAATGGCTTTGTCACGTTTTCCTGGTATACCTAAATGGTGTGTTCCTTTCGTTTTAGGAATGTTTCATTCTATGTATAAATATAATCTATTCATAAAGTCGTTTTTGAAACTTACAACGTTGCTGTAAGTTAGAGAAATTCTCAGTTAAAATGTACGTACCCCATTTTCATAGGCTGAAAAACTGGTGGCCTTCAAAATTTTTAAAATATAAAATACTACAGGAATATTCTAATGGTAGGTACAGTCGCATATTTTAAATATTTTTCAATAGTAGTCGACGATACTGTAGCCTATTTAGAAACTATACCACAAAAAATATTACGTTTGTTTTAGTGTCCATTAATTGTCAACCGCGGTAGGTTAACGAATGATTTGTGATATCAAAAGAAGATCCCAAACTGAGAAAAAAGTGTTGTGGTACTTTCGAGGGTTTCCAAAATGAATAATTAATGAAAATCGTTGAATATTTTGCTGTATTCTTCCTCTTTCGAAGGGAAGATGTGGGGTCACCTCTTATCTGCATTACGAATTTGAAACAATGAGTTATCTTGAAGCACTGATATTGTGAATTATCTCTTCTCAAGGGCACTAGAGCTCAAATCCACAATAAGGTTTTACTTGCTTATGGATTTTTTTTTGTAAATTACAATCATTTTGATATCGAAAGATTAACCTTACGTATTCAACCTCTGGTTTCAATTCCCACCATTTGCGTCGACGATAAGAATAATTAGGTGCCTCCTGCTTAGTTCTGGCATATATATTAAATGTTGATGACGTACATGAACTAAATATATTTGGAAAGGGGGAGAGAGATGAAGCATAGCCTCCCAAATTTTTTTATTTTTATTTTTATTTTTTAAGTTGAAACCTAAGTATAAACATTTATCGTATGAAAGAAGCGTTAAACAGATTACTTTCAAGACGAATACCTAAATAATATCAATTCAAACGTAAAGAGAATATAGGTAAGGTGATGTACATTTGATTTGTCGAATGATTTAATATAGTATTCAGAAAAGCATCTATTCGAAAATATGACGAAATTAAGAAGTGCGTTTGAATTTCTGCTTTAAATCTTCGTGTCATTGTTCATGAATTTTATTAAACTTTTATTCGTGAGACTGTAGGTATCCTGAAAATATCCATTCGTGTTTTCGTGGAGTTACTGTTTTATCTTGAGAAACTGGGTCAGAAAGTCTCATTTCCGTGACTTCCTCTGGAAATAGGTGCTTAACTAATAAGTATACACAATTTTATGTAGCAGTTAAATATTTTAATTCGAACGAATTTTTGGTGAATGTCATTGTCATTTCTCAACCGCTCATATTCTTATAAAAACCGTCATAAATTTTAAATGGTTACATTAATATGTTTTTTTTTTTTTTTCTTGAAAAAATAAAATTATTGTAAATACTTATCTAATACTTCTTTAACTAGCTACTGCACTGATTCTTTTCATGTAGAAAATGTTGTTTATATAGATAAGGTACCCATTCGGACTTGTTTTACATTTCCTTGTTTGCATTATTGCATACTTCACGCCCCTTGTTAAGGGCTAATATAATTTACGTGCCTATTTCGCTATAGGCAAATTCTGCCAACACGTAAGGAGGTATGACATTTTACATATATAAACTCTGCTCTGATAAATGTTTTTATTTTTTTTAAATTTATCAGATTATTATTGCTGGCATTTATTGCATTCGTGGAAATCATTCAATATTATTGGACAATTGAGCGTGTCGCGATTCTACATGAATATTAGTTTGATTTCTAATCTATTTTGATGTTTCATAGTAACATGGCTTTTTATCTAGATCAGTCAGAGATAAAGGTTACACGTGTTGGGCGAAAAGAGAGGATACACGTTAAATAGTTGTGCTCGTCTCTGGTGACATTTACAAATTCACGACTTTCAGAAATTGAGAATAAAAAAAAGGTTAAAAATGTAATTAGCTAATCACAAAAAAATTTTGCATTTCGATTCAGACATAGTTACGCGCAATTACTTCAAACGTGTTTTAGATTTTTAATACTTTTTCTCGAAAATGATTCGCATAAAGGTGGCAAATTAGTTAGATATAATAATTATGTAGGCTGCATAATCTGAAAAAATATGTTTCTTTGACGTAGTATCTTTCTGTATCGATTTAAATTTTATACCATTCCGAATAGTGCATGCGATATAAATATTAAATTTGAAAGTCTAAATAAACTTTTTCTTTCCAAAAAAAAAAAAAAAAAAGAAAAAGAAAAAAAGAAAAAATCTTATTGATTAATTTATTCTATTTAAAAATGTAATTAGCTAATCGCAAAAAAATTTTGCATTTCGATTCAGACATAGTTAAGCGCAATTACTTCAACGGTGTTCTATATATTTTTAATACTTTTTCTCGAAAATGATTCGCATAAAGGTGGAAAATTAGTTAGATATAATAATTATGTAGGCTGCATAATCTAAAAAAATATGTTTCTTTGACGTAGCATCTTTCTGTATCGATTTAAATTTTATACCATTCCGAATAGTTCATGCAATATAAATCATAAATTTGAAAATTTAAATAAACATTTTCTTTCCAAAATAAAAAAAAAAAAAGCTTATCGATTAATTTATTCTATTTGGAATTGAATTTTTTTTCCGGCTTTAACATCAAGGTATTATAGTTTTTTAAATTTTTTTTGGAAGAATTAATGTCAAATCGGAGATTTACGAAATTTAAAAAATCGTGAAACATAATAAAATGAAGATAGAATTGAAGTCTTAGGCTTTTGATTTTTCTGCGAATTTCATAAGAAGTTTCGGATGAAAATTTAAAATCCGTGAACAAGTATAATTTTTATATGTTTCCAATGTAGGTAAATATTTCTACCATTAAAAAACGTAGATTTAGGTTTCAATGAATCGTGTTGATGATCGTTTGATCACTGCAGAATTTCATCAATTCTTTTTAAAATACCACTCGAAAATTAAACAAAAATATAAATGTTATGTAAAAATTCGAAAAAAATTTATGTTTTCTGAAAATTTTTGTTTTAAATTTTACGTAAAGTTACTTGCCAAAAACAAAAACCTAGCTGCAGTGCGTAAAACGAATGCAGCAATTTATGTAAAATTTATAGATTAATTTTAAGTAAAGATTAAAAAAGATATTGCCACACTAGATGAAAACGAGATAATAGTAAAAAATAATAATAATAATAGTAATATCTAACAATAAATTGTCCAAATTCGATCGTGATAAAAAAATTTACAGACTGGGGCAGTAATTATTATCAACTTCAAAGCAATATTCATTAATTTTCACTATCATCCTAGATAATAACTATTACTAAGTAGGTAAATTTTTTTTTAAACTCCTGTTTATAAACTTTGTTTTTATATGCACCTAGACGATGTTTAAAGCGGCGATTTTATAACCATTTCATGTGATTTACATCACTTCTCTTCGGCTTATGCTGCAAAAATCACACTCGAATCAAAATCGCCTACTTTATACCCTTGTATCACAAAGAACTATTTTGCGCATCGGTCTTTTCACTTTATACATGCGTCATTTCATACACTTGTCCTGCTTACTGCACACAGTTGTCATCTTCTTCGATTATATTCTTATTTTAAAAAATTTTTTTTCACAACAGTTTCATCAGATTTGTGCGTATTTGAACCACTGACCTTGCCACTGAAGTGCTTGTACCTTAAACACTATTCCACAAGGTTTGTCTGAAAGTAAGAAGATAGGAAGTTTGGGCTTATATCTTTCCCAATAGCAAAAATATTTACTTATCTAAATTTTTTTTTGGTTGTTTAGGAGGAAAAAGTGTTGCAAAAAATTGAGTGCGACACATGATTATATAGCAGGTGACTGATACTCGTATGATTTTCAGCACGAGCCAAAGGTGAGAGATGCAAAAATCACACTGGGGTCAAAAATCACCTTCTTTATACACTTGTATCATAAATAACTATTTTGCAACACCTGTTCATAAACTTCATTTTTACACGCACTTTGACGACGTATAAAGCAAGTGATTCTAGAACCATTTAAGACATATGTATGAAGTATTTACTTTTTAACTTACGTCTTCACTTTATACATCATCATCTTGGGTGCATGCTTCATTTTATACACTGGTCTTGCTTATTTCACATAGCCTACGTTGTCGTTTTCTATGATTATATTTTTATTTTTTATTTTTTTCATAAAAGTTTCTTCTGCTGCGGGCATTTGAACCTCTGACATCGCTTTTGGAGCGCTAGAAACTAAACCACTATGCCAGGAGATTTGGCAAAAAGTAGGGGGGTAGTTTGCGTTTATATATTTCCCAATAGCAATAACATTTATTTATTTTAATTTTTTTTGTAAGTGGTTCATACTCGTGTGATTTGCATTATTCGCCTTCGGCTTGTGCTGAAAAAATCACATTCGGATCAAAATCACCTGCTTTATACACTCGTATCACAAATAACTATTTCTCGTACTGACGGTGTGTTGCCCTTCCCACAAAATCAAAAAAAGTTGGAACAGAGTTTGATTGAAATCAGGGGAGAAAGTAAATTGCACACAATTCCACACAACAACATGTAATTTGCACACCTATGTAATCTGCACACAATAAGAAGAAGAGTAATTTGCACACATATGTAATTAGCACAAAAATAAGGCAGATGTAAATTGCACACACATTAAAAAATAAAGGAACGAAATTGCACCACAAAAAATTGTACTCATATAATTAATTTCCGCCAGTAACATTCGGTTGGCTCGTCGTGCCTTTTTTTGCTACATCGGGGCATAAATAGTAACCAGTTCTTTTGATAAACTGTAGTCTCGTAATTTCATTACTTTCATATTGCTGAATTAAACCATCAATATAAATCCGTTTCCTAGCATAAGTTGATCTGACAGTGTTCTGAATATGCATACTTTGAATTTCAACTAAATGTGAGGCCTGACATAATGCAGTTTCTGATTAATCAAAAATTCAACACCCGTAAGAAAAGACCGACTGAAACATTCGAAGTGGAACATACTAAGTATAAATATAGATTCGAAAGACGATAGGTATACAATATTTCTACCAAATAAAAAGGTTTTCAAGAAAAAAATAAATGTCTTATTCTCATTAGTATGGAGTTGTTTATCGGTGTAAGAGATACGAGGCATGAACGATTCAATCGTTCGTACGAACAGTGTGCACAATACATATGTGTGCAAAATACCTTCTTGCCCAGAAGGCTCACTTCACGTACTTGTGCAGTTTACCTAAATAATTTAGTTGCTCTCGACAATGTGTGTGCAATTTACATGCGCCCGAAATCAGATCATAAGAGTAATTAAAAATAAATAAAATAAATTTACGTTAAAAACGAATTTTTAAAAGATAAGCTTTTTTTTTTTTTTTGGCTTTAGCTTCGTACGAAATGAACATTATTTTGTTGCGGAAGGTTGGCCGCAATACTGGTATATTTCAAAATCGCACTAGTGAGTAGAATAAAAGCTTATAATAACTATAACCTAGGGACAAAATTGTGGCAAAAATCAATACTTAGGGGCAATAAACACCACCTTTGTTGCAATAATTACTATTTTTATATCGTTTTTTAGGTCTAATCATTAGGCTCTTATTATCTGGAGTGTCGACTGTGTTATTACACTTAATAATTAGCAGAAGCAACACAGTAACAAAGAACATCGAGATCTCGATATAAATTTTGCCGAACCCAGTTCTTAGTGTCGGTCTTGAAAAGTCAAGCCGGTCTTGATTTCGCTTACAAGATTTTCATGATTATTGGAGCCTAATTTGAAGTTTACCGTTTATGTCGTTTCAAAATATACAATAATTATAATTTAACATAAGCACCAGTGAATGATCCATTAGGTCCAAGGGAAAGAACCAAATAGGTAATAAATTCTGAAATTCATCTGAGCAGGAGTATAGTGTGAAAATTTTACAGTTTACTTCTATTTTTTCTCAATTTCATGGTCTCAATCGTTGCATTGTAGGTACGATATAATTGGCATGGGTTTTGTCTTGAAGAAAGGGCACAACGAAGACCATGTTTCACTCATCACTAATTAGGTATACACAACGCGAGCAAATTATTTTGAAGAATTCCACGTGAACGTGAATAAAACTCATGTATTTTCACGCGACGACTAAAAAGGTTTTTCTCAAAATATTATTAGGTTATCATATTTATGGCATACAGATTCGATGATTTATTGCTAGGATATGGGCGCACGAAATTACACGAACATAAAAATATGGAAGTTGTTACACGTTACAGGCTAACTTTTGACGAGTTTTGCGAATGTGAAAGTAAATACTCGTGCCCGGGAAGGGTGAATTATTGTCTTAAAGGGAACTATAAAATTTGAGTGTCAAAAATTTACGTTTTTAACATGGAAAAAGGTGTGAGAACTTTTTGTTTCACTCAATAAATATTTCGATGTCTCGATATAGTGTTGAATTTCACAGCGGTGTTTCAAATAAATAAAAAAGCCTTCGTGGGAATTTGAAGTAGGAGAGGCTACGTGTGCGTGGAAACTTGATGTCGGACCCTTCGTAGACCTGACGTCACATTTCTGCAGCCAAAATTCGAAGCTCTTCCTTTTAGGTAGGTGCTCCTCGAATTGTATAGAGTCTGATAAACCCATTTATGCTGGTTTTCTACATTTTTTTTTTTTTTTTTGTATTTAAATTACATAGGTATTATTTTAATTTGTTGCGTGCCAACAGTTATTAACATTTTAAATTTCACTCACTATTCCAAATAGCAGCACGTTTCGATGAAATTCATTTAAAACATTTACTTTGAAACTGAAGTACGTACGTATTTTTGTGAAAAAAATTAGTTAGGAACCTATTCCAAATTAGCAGATGTTTTTCTACTTATGTCCTGTTGGTAATGACGCTTTACAGATGAGTCATTTTCAACAGTTTTTCAAATTTGAATGTATCTACAGATAGGGTACCATAGATAGGTACGTGCCTACCTATATATCCTTTACATCCAAACAAGAATCACTGCGAAAAAGTTACTGAAAAACAACATCGGTAAATATCCAGCAGACTCTTCGAAATACATAATTATCTTTACGTATATAGTATATAAATATATGTGCAATTTAATTAACATAATATGGTAATTTAATTGCATAACCAGCACAACAACGCCATAACTTACTGTATGTCCTAGTCGCATGTCATTTGTGAACTTTTCGGGGTGAAAAATCGTGTCTTGTGTGTGCAAAATATGGCTTATTTTTTATTTTTTATTTTTATTTTTTTCAAATAGTTAATTTACGGCAGGTTTAAATACGAGAGAAGAAATACAAAAATTCCGGCAGACGACACTTTTCATCGGCGAAGCTTGTGTTGATTTAAAACAACTGTCAAGGAGACTCATATAATGGACTATATATTTGCTAAGTTATAAAATATAACAACAAGACTGACTTGAGTGCAGTTAGATCATACAGAGATTAATAAGTTAGTTCTTTGCAAATAAAAAATAACAGCAAGCCCGTTTTCCATATTGCAGTTAAAATGTTTATCAAGAAATGACACTTGAAAATATTTTTAGGTTCAGCAGCGGAGGTATTTACTTATCAACGACAAACGTAGATATGGGGAGGGATTTTATTGTAGGACTGATTGGACGATTTGAAAAAATGAATAAATTGGACATTATTTAGAGGTGGATCTACAAATTTTGTGACGTATAGGACGATATGATTGTAGCATTCGTATGACTCTTACCTTGGAAGTTGATGTGTTTTGGTGTATAGTGATGGGCAGCGGACGAGTGAAAAGTAAACAGGTAATGTGTTTCATTACCTACATGAAAGGGGTGTGCGTGGTATAGTGGCTTGGTGCTCGGTTCGAGACCAACCGTCGCCGTGATATTCCCTGCCCAAAATGGCGGTGTGTTCTGTCGCCTTCCATTTGTGCTCCAATATGCGATTGGAAAATTCATGCTGGTGGACTACGACCACCGAATTCCGACAATTCCCCTACAGTATATCCTTCAGACGTTGCATTAACTGGCCACGTTGCTATAGCCCAATAAAGTATAAGAAAAAAATTATTACCATAGAATATTATAGTTACAGAAACTTATTTTTTTACAACATCCAACCGAAAAATACGTTTTTAATGATTCTTGATAGAACAAAAAGTGCACAATTTTAATACAGCATGAAATAGTTATAGGTGATACGTGTGCATAAAGTAGGTGATTTTGATAGGAGTGTGATTTTTGCAGCACAAGCCAAAAGCAAGTGATTCACATCACACGAGTATCAATCACCTACTACATACACGTGGGCTTATGCACACATACATATCGATTATGTACGTCCATGTGTAAGGGTTGGATCATCATTTCTTGTATTGATAAGAAATGGCCGACTGGTTCGTGTACCAAATCATGACATCGCCATCTTTGATTAGTTACGGTTTGGTATTTGTACATTACTCGCACGTACATACAAGTAATTGCGATCGAATGTAATTTGTGCATTAATTTTACGTCGTAGAGACAAATAATACCCAGCCTTTTGGCGGCGACTGATGTTGGGGGTCCAAGCCCCTTCACTTCAGTAATGTCCCCACACGAACATTTTCATATTGAATTGTTTTTTTAAAACAATCAATTTTCGGGAATGTGATTTTCAGTATGTTATTTTAGACAGCCAAATCAACCAATAAGTGAAGGAATGAAAACTATTCTAATTTATCGGAGTAAAAGTATTTTTTTGTTCTCATTTGACTGGACTACAATGGCTCCATGAAATTTTACCGTTCGTTCCTTATTTCAGTTGATAATTTCACTGGTTTTCTGAAACTTAGTTTGTATTAGTAACTTAATCACGTTCCCTTCCCTCATCACCCATTTAAAAAAAATACACAATCGAGCCTTTCCGAGAGAGAGCCAATATCGTTTCCGTATTGGGCATTTAATATATTCGATTTATATAAATCAAAATTCTCACTATGTGTTTCCAAGGTTTTATTTTGTTGAAAAATGAGATGTGGAACGTTGGACAGAATGAAAGAATCTGTATTCGTTTTAGCTACTGTCCATTTAACAAAATATTTTTGAATAAAATATTTAGGTAAATTTCATTTAAATTACAAATAAACAGTTTAATGTGCAGAGTGTCTTTTTCTCGTCACTCTTTTCGATGACCTGCGAAGCGTTCATTTTATAAAATTGTAGCGTTCTCGTTCGAGTATATGTGCTTCTTCTCTTTAAAAATCTACAGATTTGTGCGAAAGAATTTCGACGACTGAAAACCGTGGAGTTAATAGTTACCATGAATTTATGGAGTAATAAAAATTGGGTATCGATAATTATTTCGAGATCGGTGGGAGTATAATTCGGTATTTTCGTCTCTTCTTCGTATCATTAAAATGAGTACGTCGGCATATTTTTCTCCCTAATATTATTACCAGTTATTTTTAATCCAATATTTAGTTGCGCAATTATATTTTTGCTCGTGCTGCAAAAAAAAAAAAAAAAAAAAAAAAAATCAAAAACCACGGATAGAAAAAGGGAACTCGAGTTAAATAAATAAATATAGCCATAAATTTAAATATACCTTAACGCTGTTGGCCTAGGTACCACCTAGGTATCCTACTTGATCAAAATCTAGACTTTTTTTTTTTTCCTATTCGACAAGTTAATCGATTTTCTTTCGCGATCTATAATTAAATAGTAACCACTCATAACTTACTTTGTATATTTTAACCTCTTCAAAAAGAGAAAAAAAAAACCCATATAACTAAAAATAACAACCTAATAACCTGTAATTAAAGTGAATTCACAAAAACCTATTAATAGCCGCATGGATATCTACATGCTGTAAGTTATAAGACGAAAAAAAGGGAACATATTTATTCGTATATCCATAATATTTGAATAGTGTTTGGTTGTTATGTATAATAGTTTACGACGTATGTTGACCGACCATTCGAATAAGCACATTTCAAAATAGTAATTAATTATTATTTATTAAAGAATAAAATAGGCCCTGAACGTTTTTTAAATAGGTTCAAGTTGTTTTGCTTGCCCGTTTCAGAATACCTTTCACTTACTTATGTCTGAACGACAGTTTCCATCAGTTAAACTGTGTTTTCCCCTCCTCGCTGTAAGCCTATTTTTCTTGTTTTTCGATCGTTCTCACTGTTTCTCTTCTTTCAAATTGGTTATGGTCAAAGACCTTGAACTTGTTTTTTTTTTTTTTTAATTTTTGCAAAGAAGTTTTTTTGATTAACAAGTTATGATGTTTATGAGAGTGTTTATTTTAATCGATCATCGATAAAACAAAAATAAAAATAAAAATAAAAATAATAATATAATTTAGTCTACATCACGTGTTCCGTGTTACCTTCCGCTCATACAATGTGAAAACGAAAAAAAAATTTATACATGATTTTATATTGTTGTTGTGGGGAGAAAGGTTAGTAAAGTGTTCATTATTTTGATGTAATGAATTGTTAAAAGGGATTCAGTTTTTTTTTTTTTTTTTTTTTTACGTTTTCACTAAAGTGTTAAAATGGCAAAAAAAAAAAAAAAAAAAGTAGTTCAAGGTAGTTGTATTCACTCGTTGACAGTCGTGTAGACAGAAACAATAAAAGGATTTATTCCGTTTATTTTTATTGGAAGAGTAGGACGAAAATTATAAATACTTGGATGATAAAGTATTTTTTTCAAGGGTGGAGACGTACAATGTCATGGTAATGCAATGAAAAAAAAAAAAAAATAGATAACATTATTTTGAACGCATCTACGAAACATTTTTGTGATAATGTGAAAAAAATATATAGGTGTATCTAATTTTTCCAATTGTTTTCCAGGTTAAATTTTTTTTCTGTTGTAAAAGTCAGATATTTGAGTTGATAGAGAGTCGGCAGGAAAACAAAAAAATGGAGTTTGTTATGAGGCACACAGTGGAAGCGAATTTTCTTGCGCGATATTCCGGAACTACCCCTGAATTCATGTAATATTTCGTTAAAAATCAATTACACCTTCAAAACTCCCATGTCTTTTTTGTTTTTTTTCGAACAAATTCAAAATCAGAGCCTCAAAATAACATATTCGGTGAAGTATCAGCCAATAAAATATGAAATGTATAAAATTTGGCCTCCTATTGAAGTCTCCAGAGGAGGAAGAATGGGTTAATGAAAAATAAACAAAAACAAAATGAGCATTGAACTTGGAATCAGCGCCCCAAAAACATTCCCAGTAATGTAGGCGTCACGCAATAAAATAGGTCAAAATTTGGCCCCCGTTTGAAGTCCTTCGTGGTCGAGAAATGGGTTAAATGAAAACATTAATGTCAAATTTGAAATCAACGCCCAAAAAAACATACTCGCTGATGTATCACATAACAAAATATGAGAGGTCAAAATTTGGCCCCCTTTTAATGCCTCGAGAGGTCGAAGAATGGGTTGAATGAAAGAATAAACATCAAATTGAAATCAGTGCCTCAAATAACATACCTGATAATATATCACACAACAATAGGTATATGGGAAGTCAAAATTAGGGTTAAATGAAAAATTAAATGTCAAATACGAAATCAGCACCAAAAAATATACCCGTTGATGTATCACAAAATGAACTACATAAGGAGAATAGATAATAATCTAGAACAAATTTTGTTAATTGGGGGCTTTGCCATCCAAAACCATATTTTTTCCTCTTCAGCATAATAGGGGCCAAATCCCTTTTTTTTTATTAAAAAAAAAAAAACAAGTAGGTAATTGTTTCATTGTTCAGTCCACTGACGTCAAATATTTTTAGCGAGTATTGGGCCCTATCATCGGCTTCTTCATCCGTGTTTGATTTATTTAGCCTGTAACGCTTTTTACTGTCGAATTCACCGGTTCAAGGTCATACTAGATTACAACCGATACCGTAGAAGTTCCCCTTCAATAGTTCCCAAAATAACTATAACTCTTGTTAATTGTGCTCATTTTTAGTCAAATTATTGTAGTCTTTAATGGTGGAATTACCTAAATAAATAACTAATTGTAAATGATTACATGTAAATTTAAAATTGAGTTTTACTCTAATTGAGAGTAATTATACGTAATTTCATAATTTCGGAACAGCGCAGCGTGAGTCTATTTGGGCCGCCATAGTTTACTCTCATTAAGGAAAATACCACAACCAGTACCTGGGTAGTCGGCATCTATACTGAAATACTTAGAATTATTGCTTTTGAAGTTATAGTTTTTTGCTAAGAGTAACAACTTTATTGGATGAAATTAGCAAAAAAAAATTCTTATGGAGCTACACTCCGCTTGAAAATGTGGGTTTTCTAATATAAGTATTGAAATAATCATATCGTGATTAGTTAGGTGATGATTATTCAACATTCTTTTAAATTTAGCTTCTGCCCAAACCTTAAAGGGTAGCTTCTGCCCCTTAACCTTAAAAGATAATCAGAAAAACATCCTGAAGGTTAGAAAATAAAATCAGTAAAAAGTAAAAGAAGTTATACTTACTAGATAACAAAAATCTCCCAATAGATTACATACTATCTCAAATGAAACTGCAAAAAGAACAGAGCTATTTATAGTAAAATAATTCAAACCAAGAATCACATGACATAATAGCCAATTATGATAAGGCTGAAACTCACAGTCATTTTCAAAAGAAACAATGTTGCATTTCCAGATGGTTGAGCATAATAAGACGTATAGTTTACAAAATAAAGTTAACAGACGCATGGCTTAACAGGAGATATAATAATTTACACTTATTGCCCTATTGGTTAAGTATAATGCTATGAATATGATGGCTCACGGTCTAATCCATGTGAGGGTCGGACGAAAAATTGACTTTTTGAGAGTGTTACGTTTTTTTAGACAAAAACAAAAAAAAAAAAAACTTTTTTCCATTAAATTTGAAAAATGGATTTTTCAGGACCACTGAAGGTAAAAAACGAAAAAATCACGCTAAATAACTAAGAAAAAAAATTGACCAATAACAATCAAAATTTATTAGTCTGGTTCTTGTATCGAATTTCGTGACTATTGGACGAGAACTGAAACATATATTGAGTTTAACCACTTCAACAGCCCAAGGGAATGAACCATAAAAACAAAATCAAAAAAATTTGAAAATTTGTTAGAATAGTTTTAAATGAATATCTGTTACAAATTTTGTAACTATTGCTTGAAAACTACTCATTTTAGAGCAATTAAATTGCCAAAAATGCAACATAATGGTATCTACCAGACGTACTATGAAACGAATCAGTACCAAATTTGAATGGTCTTATCTTGAGCTCAGTACTAATATTTGCGTCCAAATTTTGTGACTACCAATCTTGTAACGTGTTAACAAGAACTGTACACTCACACACACACACACACACATATATATATATATATATGTGCATACGTACACATACATTTATATACGTATATATTATACGTACACCTAAAAAAAAATTGGGTCGAATTGGGAAAATGGTAACAATTATTGGTTTTTTTTTGATAATTTCTATCATCCCCATCCCTCACACTTTTGTGAGGTCAATTTTAATAACTCGTTTGCAAAAAAAACTGTGTAAAAATGGCCATATTTCAAATCAATACTAATTATAGTTTTAGTTTAAACTACTCTGAATCAGTGATTCTTCTCACTCCGAATAAAATACTTACGCAGTATGTTGGTGTATTCTTTGTATCAGATTTTCTGCGTCAGTTTGCCGATGTAAATACTAAAAGGTTTCTCTCCGGTTCATTGGTTAAGTTTTTTTTCTACCGCACATGATCACACTTTCTCACATTAATCTGCTCTTCTTCTTAAATTTATATTTCAAACTCGAAGAAACAGTATGCAGCCATCTATTTAACTGCCTTGCTATACCATCTAATATTCTACCAGCGAAGGGGAATGATTTTCTATCGCATCATTTTCACCTAAAAGACCTTCGAATAGTGTAGTTTAAAAAAACCCATCAATTTGTCTATTAATTCAGTCGATAAGTAATAGTAATGACTGTGGGAACTGCAGGTTGCTATCAGATGGCAGTCGTCTTGGACAGGCCAAGCAAAATTGGATTTTATTCTATGGTTACCAAACAGCCAACATAACACAGTTTGTTAGTCGAACTACCAGACAGGCCAACAGTGAACGTACAAACAAATTAATGTGAACGCATCCTCATGACATCAGGTCACCAGGTATTGAGAGGAATGGCATCGTTGAATGTTGCATGAAAGTGCCACAAACGCTAGTCAGTTAACATGCATTGCTCACATCCTGTGCTTTGTACAAAGATTTTCCTTCCCAAGCCATTTAATTGTGGATATATGGTAATAGGTCGGAGACCTGAGCCTATCAAAAGTCAGACGGTGTAACTCTTTAGAGACAATTAAATTCTTCTATTGGAGTTCAACGTCCTGCAAGACACCTTACGTCTATATTACTAATAAAGTGTTCGAGATACTTTGATTCAAATTTTCAAATTGGGCATCTACACAAATCTGCGAATAGCTATAAAATTTTTTGCGAACGATTTTAAAACAATGCATAATTATTAATGTAAAATATTCTACACGCATCGTTTTTTATTTTATGCACCTCCTTGTGCGCATACGTTACTTCATGCATTTGTCTTTATATACATTTCACACTTCGTTTGTCTTTATCAATTTTTTTTTTTTTTTTTTTTTGTAGAAGAAAACATAGTGTGTGACATTCGTGTATAATATAGAAGGTGATTGTGACTCGTGTGATTTGCATCACTCACCTTCATTCGTCGTTATCAAATTTGTTTCCATTTTTTTTTGGTAGGGGGAGGTGGCCTACTGTAAAAAACAGTGTGTGACACTCGTGTATATAAGTAGATGATTGATACTCTTGTCAAAATCATCTACTTTATGCAACTGTATCACAAACAATTATTTTATTTGGTTAGTTATTAGTGTTTGATTTTACATACCTACCTAGCTTAATATTTTTCACATATTAAAAAAACTAGGAGACATGAGAATGTTGAGAAATTTTCAATGATAAAAACTGGTCATTATTAATACAGGTAATATCGTTATCTGTCTATGGGCAAATAGGCCTTGGCCTAATCGACATAAAGTATCTAAGAATATTACAAAATTTCGTTCTCAGATTGTCTACTATATTGCTTAATTATGGCTCCTTGTGGTTGTTATATTTGTGAATTTATTATCTTCTCATGAGACTAGAATTTTTTACTTTTTTTTCTCGATTTCTTTTGAAATCTTCCATGCTACAGATTCGGTCTTCGAGAATTTAAATATTTTACTTGCATAAAAATGGTTGATGTGTTTATGTGTCTGTGTGTGCGTGGCATGTTTCCATAGGTATCTTAGATTTTATTTCACTTTAATGCTAAAGTCGTTAAGGAAGTACGTATTTCTTCGTAAAACGAATACAGAGTACAAATCACACCGAGTTGAATGACTTTTTTATTTTCATCGTTTGAAAACGAGCAAAAACTGCTCTCACAATAATAATATTATCTACTCTACACTTCAATCACATTTATTTACTGTTATTCTTCGAATATCATCAATTATACTAGCCGTGCAAATCGTACAACCCCCCATTAATTTTTGACCATCTTGTATCCCCCTAAAACTCTTCCGCACCAAAAAATTATCTTTCCCCAAACCGGCTGCTGTTCGTCATTTTCCCTCCTCCCTTTCACCAACTGAAAACCGAATTTATTTTATTTACTACAAAAAATTCGTATATATACCTAACGGAATGCAGTCTCCAGAGTTTTAAAAAATATTGTTGTATCTGTATACTGTCCGTCTATACCTTAATTAATGGTCGAAAAATGGAATTTGAAGAATCTGAAAACTCGTCTCATCAACAGCGAGTAATACAGTAAATTTCGTGAAAATTTTGTTGTTTTTTTGTTCGTCACAAATCTTGTTGTAATGTACTTACTATTAAATTTATTGTTTGTTCTATAATCTCGCTCTGAATTTTTACAATGCCTTTGTACACAACTAAGTGTCATAATATATTACACGTATGAGTGCGAGTTAGTTTTATTTTATTATATATATACATATATATTTTAAAAAGAAGTAACCCTTTTAGATGGGAAACCGGTTTATATTTGCTACTGGTGTTGTATGCCACCATAAAGAACAAAAAAGAATTTGAAGAGTGTTTTCATTCGTGACAGAGTAAAAGCATCGCTGGGTTTCGTGAATAATACAATAATATTATTCCCTGGAGATTATTGTGAATTCGGCGATTGTGTCAGCTTTTTACGGCGGTGGTGTCCAATTTGTAGAACGTATTTTTGCCATTTTTGCGTTCGTTTTTGATTCGCTTTTGTAGTGCTGTCGTGGATGAGGTATAGTGATATTGTAAGTATTGCTAAAGGGTTTGGGTTATTTCATACAGTAGAGATGATCAACTTCCTGCATACTATACCTTAAGTGTGAATGTTGTATTGAAAGTGGATAAGAGTTTTTTTTTTTTTTTTTTTTTTTTTTTTGTTTTGTTCCGTTCAATATGAGAATATTGGTTTATATTGTGGTGGAGATAACTGTTTGGCTATTTCTCAAAATGTTGTTGGTAATGGATATTATTTTTTTGGGGGGTATTAACTAAGTTCTACTAATACTATTGTACTTTGCTGTTAGTGTTAACTGCAGCCTTCAGATACAGGTTAACTTGGGGAGAATAATAGATAATTCTGGAATTGGGTCAGTCTACGAGTTCAAAATTAGACTACGTTAATTCCGGGACTGATTTTAGTGGTTGAAAAAACAAAAAACTTTATTCTTGCGAAATTCTGAGAAATGCTTCCTTTCCACATTATAGCCCTCTCAAGTGAAGCAAAAAAAAAAAAAATCCAAAATCTGATTGCAACTTTCCCAAAAATTGACGTATAAAGAATTTTTCATGCAGTTTTGAAATTTTCATCCACGTTTGAGGAGGAAAGAGATGGGATTTTCACTTCGTAAATAGTTCGATGGTTTTCGAGAAAAATGAAATTGAAAATTAAAATTCAATTAAAATTGTTCCCAAAGGTTTCATCTGGTTAATGGAAAATGGGTAGGTACCGGGCTGAGTTTACAAAAATAAGAAATGTTGTTGACTATGCTCCGGAATAATTTTAACCAAATTTTGTAATTTTTGTCTAGATTTTTTTCGAAAACTAATGAGTTTTCACTTTTCACAAAAAGATAAAATTACGTAAGCTAATTCATTTTTATGTATTTTTGTCTTCTGAATAAATTAGTGGGATTTATTTTTCAATACAAAGAATGATTTAGAAGACAAATTCAAATATTTAAAAAGTCGTGGATAACACTTTCAAAACCATATAAAAATATACTCGTAACATTACTTTCTTACACCAAATTTCATTTATTTTTAAATGGGTCCAGACCCCCAGGACTCCTTAATTACGCCCTTTCGAAGTTGAATATTTTTTCGACTCCAAACGTCGATTCGGGAGGCTTTGCGAATATTGGCAAATTTTTGATTCCTACCAATGGTCTAAATACTGGTGAAAGTATTGGGTAAGTAAAAAACTAATGAAGGTAAATTGACGAAGTAGGTCTTTCTGAATTCGTCCTCCTTAAAATGGGACCTTGGATTTGCACTCCTGGTGGAGACAAACCGAGTCATCCACCACGGCCTTGACTCTATTTGGGTCTTGTTTTTTCGAGAAATATTACTCGAATACTACGTAAATTTTTGTTTTAAAAACGAAAATCAAACGACTTTTGAACTTCGTTGATAGTATAATGTCTACACACACGTTGAATCCAAATCAGTGAAAGTTCGCAGATTATTAGTTATGGATATGCCAATTTCAGTCGATAAATATTCATTACAACGTGTATAATGAGGAGATGTTTTGTCACACTGTGCTTCACTTTCTATGCTAAGTTCAAAGAAACGTACCTGTGCGAAATGTGCAAAAAATTCTATCTACTCGTAGACGATCATAACTTTTCGACGATTGGAACGGTGAAGTGTGGTCCCTTCGTTGGTTTGGGGATGACAAGTAGACCGTGCAATATGTCGGATAGGTACCTACAGTCTAATCTAAATTGAATGAACTGTACGCATGCTGACCATATATTCGACGCAATAAATACGCATTTTTTTGTGTGTCACATCGCTGTGGCAAGGTAACAACAGTTTTTTATGCGTTTGAAAACCTTCTGGAGTTATTATCGAGGGATTTTCCGGTTTTGTTCTCACCTTCGTGGCTGAAACGTTTATAATTTTACTAATATTGTTTCCACCCTAAGGTATACGTTACATCAGTGGCGTAGCGCCGGGGAGATGTGAGTGTTCGAATTTCCTCTCAGACCTCCCAAAATACTCGTAACTATACTTTCCGCAGTAATGGCTAGTGAAGGAGAATTCGCAAATTTAGTGACTGAAATCCCACCTCCCTTCCCAGAATATTGATTTTGCTACGTCACTGCTTCACACGTAGCAGCTATAGCATTGAACACCGAGCGTTCCAATTGGATGTACCTACTAGGGAACTGGTGCTGTATGAACGTACCTGCAGGTGAAATTGAATTTTTTATTCAAATTGGAACGACATGCACGAAATAGCCGCCTAAGTCGTACATTTGTTTGCTAATTGAGTTTCGTGCATAAAATAAATTTTTAAACCATGTTCAAGTAGCGTCGAGAGATAATTTTTTTTTTTCGAAGTTAGCTAAGTAGCACAGACTTAATATTTTTTAAACTGAATACCTCCACCATTTGTACGACGGACCTAAAGCAGATACTCGAATAAGACTGCTTTTTAAGCAGATTTTCTATTGAAAATCTACTTATTAACCTTGGTGTGATGGAACTATCTGGAGGTGGGGGTAGGTACGTTTTTCGTTTTATAACTCAAAAAAAATTTTGGTACTAATAACCCAAATTAATATATATATATATATATATATGTGTATATATATGAAAAAGCCAATTTCTTGTTACCACGGTACAGGTCGTAAATTTTTATCCGATAGTCACGAAATTTGAAAAGATCATTAGTACTAAGCGAAGGACCTGACTTATTGATTTTGTTACGGATCAGCCGTACGGTACTTCCGGTATGGCTATTTTATTTTTTGTTTTAGTTATAAAATTTCTCTAATTTTCAACCAATAGCTACGAAATTTAAAACAAAAATTCACTATTATATATTATAACTTGACATAAATTTTGGTGCGGATCGGTCATACGGTACTTCCGGTATGGCTATTTTCGTTTTTGTTTTGGCTACAAAATTATCAATTTTCGATCAGTAGCTACGAAATTCGTAACAAATATTCCAACTTGCAATAAATTTTGGTGCGGATCGATCGCTCCGTATTTCTGGTAACACTATTATTGTTTTTATGTCGCCTATAAAATTCCTAATTTTGGACCAATAGGAACGTAATTCGGAACCATAATATTTATTACGATCTATCAATAACTTTTTAGTGACTACCTAATTTTACATTTTTCAAAAATCTACTTTTTCTATCAACTGCTTCTGCGTTAGATTTTTTTTTTATTTCGGGTGGGGTGAGGAGGCCAAAAATCCTCTTATGAAATTATATTTTATCCTTCGTCCTAACAATTCAATCGTATTGTCTCAAGTTTCTTGATAGTATTGACTACGTATATTTTAGAATCCTTTGGACTCGTAGGAGATACTCGAATGAAATTTCTTTGTTTTTTTTCAAAAAGGAGGAGGAAGGCTCAAAATCCTCTCTTAAATTATATTTTAACCTTAATTCTAACAATATAGTCGTATTTTTTTGAGTTTCTTGATTGAAGGCTACTTATTTTAGAATTATTTCGATAGGGAGAAGGGCTTTGTCACCTGTGCACCCTCCTGCTTCGTTATCATGAGTGGATCTATCTTTCACCTTGAAAATCGCATCTATTTTAGATGAAAAGGAAATTTTTGGTGGGCTTAAAACAAATCTGAATACTTAATAGTCGATTCATATTACGAGATATTTGAACAAACTGTAACGATAGCCGGCGTTAAATACTCTTCTAATAGTTGACAATAATGTCATGTCACTTGACATACATTTGATTCGATGCCAAGAAAAAAGGATCATTCGTATAAGTTGAAACGAATGGTATTTTACAAAATACACGTCAATTGGTTCAACGACTATGATAATTATCGGATGATCACGATATTTGCGTGGACATGTATAGGACTCGATAGCCATTTCTGGTATAGGTGAAGTAAATTACTTATACACGCCTGTCTTCCTGTGGATACGATTTTATCTGCTTGTGAATGCTGGCATTAATACATCTTTGGAGGCATAATACATGAATACTGCATCGATGATCGTTTGTCTAGGTTATTTGCATGCATTGTGGTATCGCTGCCATCAATCAATGATTATGACAGATGAGGGAAAACAAAAAAAAACGTGATGTTTGGATTAGGATTTTAGTGCAAGAAGTGAAATGTTATTCATTCGTATAATATCGTAGCCCATTGACTGAAGTGATTCTTTCTCAAGTTTTTATTTTGTATGTCAAAAAAAACAAAAAGACAAAAAAACAATCTATGTGAATGTGAGATTTATTTTTTTCACCTTAATTATATTCAAAAATTTTACTGCTGGTAGTTTTTTGTGATGAAGATTGATGTAGTGATCAAAATATTCGATTTTGTTTTATGGAAATAAAAATAAAAAACTGAAAAGAACGAAGTTTGCAACACAAAGAAAACAAATTTTGCAACAAAAAGGGATAAGAGTGTCAGAAACCCTACAAACAAATTGCATATGTACCCTTCCTATATATTCACAATCAATTATGTCAAATCTAAAAGGTTTCTGAAATAGGCTTGCAGGTACCTATAAATAGAAAAATTAGGTAATCAATTTTTAAACCCGAGTCACATAGGATAATAAACTTAACAAAAGCAAAAAGTGAAAACAAAGTTCACAAAAAAATCATGATTACGAAATACTTTCAAATGGAGATAATGTTTATTAAAAAATGTTTGTCAATGAAGCTTACTCGTGCAAACATAAATTTCGTAGTTAACTGTTTTCTTCAAGTTCTGTTTTAGGCAAATGTTGGATATGGTGAGTCAGTGAGTGTTCAGAGAGGAAGCTGTAGGGGATATTAGAGGTTAAGCTTTTCAAAACCAGGAAAATTTTTAATACTAAGTACTTAGGTATATTAAATTTCGATATCATGCTCAGATTTAATTTTACATAAAAGAGCACATATGTATATATTTATCAATAATCAGTAATCTTCTTGAAAATAAATTGGTTTAATAATTCTAGGTTTTTTTTTAATGTGGTACACATTTCTACTTTCACTACGCTGAATTCAGAGTAAATTCGGAAAAAATTATGTTGGTTAAATTTTCATTAAAAATGGGTGCTACAGCCAATCACAGAAAGAATACAAATTCCTACAGCCAATCACAATTTCCCCACTAGTCAAAATGAGGGAATATCAATTAAATTAATATCGATATGTAATGTTTTATCATAAGAGTATGAAGGAATTGGTGTTGATCGATATATCGATATGATATCGATATGTGTTTCATTTATATTGTGTTATCATTTTTTCAAACTTCAATTTTCATTAACGAATTTATTAAATGTGTACCCAATTAAAAGTTCTAGTTCGCTGACACCCTAGAGCGCGTTTTTTTTTAATAGGATTTTTTCCAATTTTTTATCTGATAATCTATTTTACTTTCTTATTCTAAAGTTCTTCGATTCTTTTCAGCAAATATTTCTCTATTTAAAAAACCTATTATTTTTTAATCTCAACAGTCTCCAATAGTTTGAATAAGTTTTGCAGTTTTATGATAAGATGATTTCTGAGAATTTGTTGTATTTATTTTTCTTAATTTTCAATAGTTCTCCTTTGGTTTAAATTGCGAATAAGTATAACTTTTTGTTATTACTATTTAATATTTTTCCTGATACATCTTGCTGACTTTGGTAATTTTTCAACGTTCTTCATGAAGGTCGAATAATTCCAATGCCTTTAAGCAACTTTTAACCTGAGTGTCTACTGTTGAATTCATATTTTATCGTAGGCCTAATATCTGATGACCTATATGTACTTATTTCTGCCATTATTTTTAATATGTGACTCATTATAGATTTTTTTAAATGTTATTATTTTTGATTTTGAGTATTTATGAAGGTAAGTGAGCATTAATATTTTTCTTTGACAACAATATTTTAAAGGGTTTTCGAAAAAACCATTTATTTTGGATTTTATTATATTTAATTTTTTTAATCCCCACCCCTTTACTGATTAATAGTAGGCCGATCTATAAAAATGAGCTCATTCGATGAAACTGAACGCCATAAAAATAGGTACTATTTCAGATTCCCAGTGTTCACTTTATCAACTCTAATGATTCCCGGGCCTAAATTTATCTGTCTGGGAGACAAAAAACTGGAAACCTATTTCGATACAAAAACTGGGCATGTCGTTCGCGTACAATGAAAGATTAGTCTAATCACTTGATGAGAGACAATAACTAGGAAAAAAAAAGTATTATAACCCATTATAAATCGTCTTCTTCCTCTTCTAAACGAAACAAATTTTTTCTTCGTCTGCGTATATTAAAGTTATGGCCACACTGACTAGATCTTTCCGAGAAACAAACAAAAAAGAGTTCTTCTTCTTCACGAATTTTTTTTTTTTTTTTGTTTTTTATTTTCGTATTTTTTGTATTTTTGTGTCGCAAATTTCACATTTATCTTTCGAACGAAACCTAAATCTCATCGAAAATCGAATTAGTCTCATTTGGATTGAAACTTCTCATACAGTATTTCTGCTTTATCGTTTCCTTCGGTAAATGGGCATAAGTAATGAAAAATTTCGTTCATTGTTCTCTCATACAGTTGTAGGCCACGATTCTTTTCGCCAATTTTTTTCTCTTCCCTCGAGATATTTTATTTTTCTGGGGACAGAATGTGAAAAATGGAAATAAACTGGTATGGCTATTGAAATTGGCCATTGTGAAGTGTGTGTTTTTCATCCTACATGATGGAAAATAAAACTTTGTTGTTTTTTACTCCTACAATTTCGTTGAAAAAAATCTTGTCTCAACGATCTTAACGACGTTTATTAACATCACAATCATTTAATAACCGTCGTCTCCAGAACCTACATTGTATCATACTCTATGCAGTTATTATTTTTATAATTTCTAGTTGTTTTTCGCACAAAATAAAATCGTAAACTGGTATGCAACAGTGAATTTTTTTTGTTAAATGACAAAAAGTATTTTTGTAAAATTATGTTATTGCCCTAAGCTATCTTTAGGTGAATAAATTTCATTTCTTTGTTTGAAAAAAGCAGGGCATTGTTCTGCCTAATTTCAGAGAAATACGAGTCGAAGCAATTTTAGATTTCTGTTTGAAACGAAAATATGTAACATTATTAAGTATGTAGTGATGTTTCACTTCTGAAACAGTGTGGGGATGATTTTTATTAATACCTCAAATTATAAAACCGTCACCCTAGGACGAAACTAGCCTCAGTCCAAAAATGCTATTTTTCAGAAGACCTTGAAAAGGAAGTTCGGAATGTTGATATTTTTCCTGTTATTGCAATGGGATGAGGAACCAAGTAAAGACATTCTTCACAAAAAAATTGAAATATTATTATTTTTCTCCAAATTAAGAGACTTGAGGTATATTATTAAACAGAATTATAAATTCCACATAAGTTACGTTTGCATTCAGCACTGAATGAAAATGGGGAAAAAGTAACTTATTTTAGACTTGAAATAGTTTTACATTAATAAATTAATCAAAAAAAGTGGAATTATGTTACTTCTGTACAAACTGATTCATTAATCCTAGAAAAGAAAGTAGCTTAACTTACACTTGAGATGGTTCTGCATAAATAAATTATAAAAAAGTGGAGTTAAGTTACTTCTGCATGAACACATTCTTTCATATCCGGATATAATAAACATTTAGTTTTTATTTCATTTATAAGCAATGGAGAGTCTCATACTTATACACAATGAGCCAAATTCTTAGTCATTCGGTCCAATTAAACCCTTAGTGAATCCCTTAAGGGAAATGTTAAGTGTACTTGACTGTTTTGGTATTCTTAATGTGTTATTTTTGTTATTTAAGCATGAATTCTAGAGGGAAAATACAAATCTGGTTAGGAGGTTACTGAAGTGAATTCACTTAGCTGAATGCCTTTAACGTTAAGTGAACTTAAATGACGACTAAGAATACGGCCCATTAACTCGAATCGTAGCTGAAACATTTTTTCGTATGATGTGGTCATAAATAATTAAAAAAAAGAAAATTGAAAGGAGAAAGATGAGCATTAGTCCAAAGGATAAGAATTCAGGAAATGATGAGAGTTAGAGTTATAAGTGTGGAACTTCCCCGCACTTAGTCGTATTCTTATGACTAAATGGAAATTTATGAGATGCAAGTGAAACTGAATAACCCTGCATATCTCTATATTGTTAAGTAATCCTTAAGAAATGGTTGTTACACAAGTGTTATTCTTACATTTGGTCAGTTTGCAACGCTGAAAAAACCACGAATATGGAAAATTCATATTTCTAGATATTGGCATTTGAATGTGTCAATAACTCCTTTAAATTTAATTTTCATTCATTTCCTAATGGGATAAAATGACAATTGAAAATGTTCATTTTTGGCATCACTTCAAAAACAGTTTTTGGAATATCATAATTTTCATGAATTTTAGTGTTTATTTCACATTTGTTGTTTCTCCATGTTACTTACATCAATAAAACCCATTTTGAAATTGATGTTAGTCAAAAATCACAATTTTCGGATCCAAATGCATCGAATCATTTATGAATTGATTCGAATCACAGATCATGCATACTGATTATAAAAACGATTCAGATCATGGATACGGATCATTTACTTCTGATTCGGATCGTGACCCAGATCCCTAATGATCCGTATCACCCACCTCGATGGTTATTAAATTCTCATATTGAAGCAGATCTGAGAGAAGTTTTTTATCTATTGGAATTAATTAGTTTCTGATGAAACTGGAAAACAAAAAGTTCCTGGAAAAGTCGTTTTTCCAAGATTCTGAGAAAATGACAAAAGGGATCAGATTGCAATTATCACGATAGATTCTTCTTATGTTGATACAAGTTTCTTAGAAGTTTTGTGTGTCTATTAATTCAGTAGTTTCCGAGAAAACTGGAAAAGAAAAATTGTTCGAAAAAATTTTGTGTTCATTGTTTTAAAAAAACTAATCAACAAAGAGGACTGAAATTACCGCAAAAGATAGATATTGTATCGGCAAAAGTTTAAAACAAGTTTGGTTCTCATCGGTTCCGTAAAAACAAAAAATCTTTAGAAAAGGAGTTTTTAGCGATAAAACAACAATAAATCAATATTTTTGTCAAAGATATGGATAACTATCAACAGTTTTTTGTAATTTCTGTAACTGAAACTATCAATGAAATGTCGATATATTAATATGTTTATCAGATATCGATCACTAGCCATATTAATATCAATTCATATCGATATAAATATTGATTAATATCGGCATTATTTTGCAATTGTTTAAGTAAGCTCTTTCTCGCTCTCTCTCTCACTCTCTCTCACTCTCTCTCTCCCTCTCTCCCTCTCTCCCTCCATCCCTCCATTTTCATCTTCATCCCCATCTCTTCATCAGCAAACTTGTTTTTTTAGCGAAACATTGCTGGGCTAGAGTTTTTCTTTTAAATTTGATATTTTCGATTTTACACGTGCCTATCCAAGTTATGATAACCAATAAATACAATATTTCTTCAATAGTTTTCTGGCCATTGAATTTTGGTGGTAGTTCATTATGAACAAAAAAAAAAAAAAAAAAAAAAAAAATAGACTAAAAAACATTGACACGAAGTAAAAAAAAATATTTAATGACAAAAGAAAAATTAGCTAGGTAAGACGTATTTTTACATTAACATGCTTACTTATCAAAAGTATCTCGTTTTTATGAGATATTATGTTAAATTTGGTGCGAAAAATTTTTCCAATGTTTGTAACCTGCGCATGCCTTGATTTCTTTCCATATTTATCTACGTTTGCTCACCTTATTATCATGTATTATACCTATGTTTTCACCTATCTCATCAATTTCATTTTTCGAGAGCCCATCAACTGTCATACTATGGATGTATAATGGTTATGGTTGAAAACTGATGTCAGTTTGTTGTGGCGTAAAACGTAAATATGTTCGTATTATTGTCGTGAGATAAACAGGTTAAATGGTCGATAATTGGTGAGAGGTTTGATTTAGGTCCATTTCCCCGGCCCCCCCCATTTCAAATTTTGACCTGAAAATTTTTGGCCAAATTGTGCTCAGTTTGTGCTAATGTGTGCCATCAATTTTAGAATTTGTGCTCACCCCCTTCCTTAGATATAAACAAAAGAGTCTGGGTGGGGCTGGAGAAATGCTAGCCCCACCCATTTCGAATTTTGACTCTAAACTTTGTATGCTAATTGTGCTTCATTTGTGCTAATTTGTGCCGTTAATTTTAGAATTTGTGCTCATTTATTTTCAAATATAGGGGCCTCAGAAATTTATGTGTCAGCCCCCCCCATTTGGAATTTTGAGTTGAAACTTTGCATGCTAATTGTGCTTAATTTGTGCTAATTTGTGCTGCAAATTAAAAATTTTATACTCATTCCCTTTCAAAAATATTTGTGGTTTTATGTCTCCCCTCAGCCCCCCCCATTTTGAGTTTTGACCCAAAATTTTTCATACCAACTGGATTCAAATAGTGCTAAATTTTGCTACCAATTTTGGAATTTGTTATCACCCCCTTCTTAATATATAAAAAAAAGTTTGTGGGTGGGGCTGGGGAAATGCTAGCCCCACCCATTTTGAATTTTGACTCAAAACTTGGCATACTAATTGTGCTCAATTTGTGCCAATTTGTGCCAACAATTTTAAAATTTGTGCTCACTTCCCAACTCAGATAGGGAGGATGAAAGATTTCCCCTCAGCCCCCCCCTTTTTGAATTTTTATACAAAACTTTGCCCACTACTCTTTTTTGATTTGTGCTTAATTGTGCCAACAAGCTTATAATTCCTGTACATTCAAATCTTTAGTTATTTGCAAAACAAATTTGGGTGGGGCTGGGGAAATGCAGCCCCACCCATTTCAAATTTTGACTTGAAATTTTGCAAACTGATTGTGCTCAATTTGTGCTGATTTGTGCCAACAATTTTATAATTTGTGCTCAATTATTAACTGAAATAAGGGGTGAGGAAGGTTTTGTCTTAGCCCCCCCCTTTTGGAATTTTGAGCTGAAACTTTTCCCATTATTTTATCTTAAATTGTGCTTATTTGTGCCAACTTTCTTTTTTGAAATTTTAAAGGTGCAATTTCAACCAACTAATAACAATCACCCATTTCTACTGTAGCCTAAATAATAGTCATTTATAACAAAATTTTCATTAGGGTCAAGAAAATTCAAGCCTTCCATTTTAAATAGGAGTTAAATTTTATTACAATTTTTATGACAGTTTGTACCAAATTTTTACATTGGTATTTTGAGGGAACTATACTTAACCCATACTTAGCAGTATGTCAGATTTTCTTAATTTTGTATTTTCTGGGTGTTGCTAAAAAACTTTGTAAGTACATGTAAATTTTTCCATTGATCATTCTCTATTGACAGTTTTTTCCATTTAAGTTGCCAAATTAAAAATATTATCATAAAAATCTTCTATGTGAATTGAATAGAAAGAAAAAAAAAATTTTTATGGTCATATGTGTATAAATTATTAAGTAGGTATTTATGCTAATTTTGGTTTTATATACTTAATAATTTAGAAAATACATTTGGTGATGTATCACACAATAAAATGTAAAAACTCAATATTGGCCCCTTTAGGGGCCCGTTTGAGGATGAAGAATAGGTCCAATTGAGAAAAGAACAGCAAATTTGGTCTGGGCGCCTCAAAAAACATATTTGGTGATGTATCACACAATAAAAAGTGGAAACTACAGATAAACCCCCTTTTGGGGCCCATTTGGGGATGAAGAATGGGTCAAATGGAGAAATGAACATAAAATTTGGATTCGGCGCCTCAAAAACCATATTTGGTGATGTATCACACAATTAAAGTGAAAACTCAAAATTGGCCCCCTTTTAGGGCCCATTTAAGGATGAAGAATGGGTCAAATGGAGAAATGAACACCAAATTCTGACTTGGCCCCTCAAAAACCATATTTGGTGATGTATCACACAATAAAAGGTGAAAACTCAAAATTAACCCCTTTTTGGGGCCCATTTGGCGATAAAGAATGGGTAAAATTGAGAATTCAACATAAAATTTGGATTCGGCGCCTCAAAAACCATATTTGGTGATGTATCACACAATAAAAGTGAAAATTCAAAATTGGCCCCTGTTTAGGGCCCATTTAAGGATGAAGAATGGGTCAAATGGAGAAATGAACACCAAATTCTGACTCGGTGCCTCAAAAATCATATTTGGTGATGTATCACACAATAAAAGGTGAAAACTCAAAATTTACCCCTTTTTGGGGCCCATTTGGCAATAAAGAATGGGTCAAATTGAGAAATCAACACAAAATTTGGATTTGGCGCCTCAGAAACCATATTTGGTGATGTATCACACAATAAAATATGAAAACTCAAAATTGGCCCTCTTTTGGGGCACATTTGGGGATGAAGATTAGGTCAAATGGAGAAATGAACACCAAATTTGGACACGGTGCCTCAAAAAACTTATTTTCTAATGTATCACACAGTAAAATGTCAAAACTCGATAATTTTGCTATAGGAATATTAAGACATGCATCTCTAAGGAAGGCTAATATAGTACTGACAGAATGGTGTTATCTGAAATATTTATATAACTACAAGAAATACCGTATCCTAGACACTTTTGGGTGATCCAATCACGATGCGTTATTCCATAATCTGACTTTTTTGATGAAAAAAATTCCCAAATTTTGAAAAATATTTTTGGGTTATCTATGGGGAATTTTTAAGATTACTTTGGCCAGTGTTATCTATATATATAAAAGAGAATGTAGGTCTGTTTGTCTTTTATGCATTACTACACCATTAATCTATATATATAAAAGAGAATGTATGTCTGTTTGTCTTTTATACATTACTACACCATTCATCTGATGGCCATGAAACTTTTGGAAGTTGTTGAGTATAGTCCAGCGAAGGTTTCTGGCATAATATGAAAAGAAAATTTCAAACAGTTGTCAAAAAATTTCCCAAAATATGTATTTTATTCAATATCGATATATCGAAAGAAAATATTGCATCGATCTGGTGAAGAACATCAATACATCGCAAAACATATCGATGTTTGTTGTATACCTATGCGATAACAGTGACAATGAGTTTGCTTCTAATTCTGTTGCATTATGCATAGGATATAGTAATATTTTAATTCAATATTAACTGATAACTAAAGGATATCGAGGTGAGGTTTTCTTATGAAATACGGTTTTTAATAATTTCACTAATGCACTTCGATTCACCTAGGAACTGTTAAATTATCCATTCGTCGCCCAGGAATTAAGCAAGATTCAGCGGCAAATCGAAGAGAATTTGTAAATAAATTCTCTATTTCTCAATTTGACCTATTCTTCATCCCCAAATGTGCCCCAAAAGGGGGCCAATTTTGAGTTTTCATATTTTATTGTGTGATACATCACCAAATATGGTTTCTGAGGCGCCAAATCCAAATTTTGTGTTGATTTCTCAATTTGACCCATTCTTCATTGCCAAATGGGCCCCAAAAAGGGGTTAATTTTGAGTTTTCAACTTTTATTGTGTGATACATCACCAAATATGATTTTTGAGGCGCCGAGTCAGAATTTGGTGTTCATTTCTCAATTTGACCCATTCTTCATCGCCAAATGGGCCCCAAAAAGGGGTTAATTTTGAGTTTTCACTTTTATTGTGTGATACATCACCAAATATGGTTTTTGAGGCACCGAGTCCAAATTTGGTGTTCATTTCTCAATTTGACCCATTCTTCATCCCCAAATGTGCCCCAAAAGGGGGCCAATTTTGAGTTTTCATATTTTATTGTGTGATACATCACCAAATATGGTTTCTGTGGCGCCAAATCCAAATTTTGTGTTCATTTCTCAATTTGACCCATTCTTCATCGCCAAATGGGCCCCAAAAAGGGGTTAATTTTGAGTTTTCACTTTTATTGTGTGATACATCATCAAATATGGTTTTTGAGGCGCCGAATCCAAATTTTATGTTGATTTCTCAATTTCACCCATTCTTTATCGCCAAATGGGCCCCAAAAAGGGGTTAATTTTGAGTTTTCACCTTTTATTGTGTGATACATCACCAAATATGGTTTTTGAGGCGCCAAGTCCAAATTTCGTGTTCATTTCTCCATTTGACCCATTCTTCATCCCCAAATGGGCCCCAAAAGGGGGTTTATCTGTAGTTTCCACTTTTTATTGTGTGATACATCACCAAATATGTTTTTTGAGGCGCCCAGACCAAATTTGCTGTTCTTTTCTCAATTGGACCTATTCTTCATCCTCAAATGGGCCCCTAAAGGGGCCAATATTGAGTTTTTACATTTTATTGTGTGATACATCACGAAATGTATTTTCTAAATTATTAAGTATATAAAACCAAAATTAGCATAAATACCTACTTAATAATTTATACACATATGACCATAAAAATTTTTTTTTTTCTTTCTATTCAATTCACATAGAAGATTTTTATGATAATATTTTTAATTTGGCAACTTAAATGGAAAAAACTGTCAATAGAGAATGATCAATGGAAAAATTTACATGTACTTACAAAGTTTTTTAGCAACACCCAGAAAATACAAAATTAAGAAAATCTGACATACTGCTAAGTATGGGTTAAGTATAGTTCCCTCAAAATACCAAGGTAAAAATTTGGTACAAACTGTCATAAAAATTGTAATAAAATTTAACTCCTATTTAAAATGGAAGGCTTGAATTTTCTTGACCCTACTGAAAATTTTGTTATAAATGACTATTATTTAGGCTACAGCAGAAATGGGTGATTGTTATTAGTTGGTTGAAATTGCAACTTTAAAATTTCAAAAAAGAAAGTTGGCACAAATAAGCACAATTTAAGATAAAATAATGGGAAAAGTTTCAGCTCAAAATTCCAAAAGGGGGGGGCTAAGACAAAACCTTCCTCACCCCTTATTTCAGTTAATAATTGAGCACAAATTATAAAATTGTTGGCACAAATCAGCACAAATTGAGCACAATCAGTTTGCAAAATTTCAAGTCAAAATTTGAAATGGGTGGGGCTGCATTTCCCCAGCCCCACCCAAATTTGTTTTGCAAATAACTAAAGATTTGAATGTACAGGAATTATAAGCTTGTTGGCACAATTAAGCACAAATCAAAAAAGAGTAGTGGGCAAAGTTTTGTATAAAAATTCAAAAAGGGGGGGGCTGAGGGGAAATCTTTCATCCTCCCTATCTGAGTTGGGAAGTGAGCACAAATTTTAAAATTGTTGGCACAAATTGGCACAAATTGAGCACAATTAGTATGCCAAGTTTTGAGTCAAAATTCAAAATGGGTGGGGCTAGCATTTCCCCAGCCCCACCCACAAACTTTTTTTTATATATTAAGAAGGGGGTGATAACAAATTCCAAAATTGGTAGCAAAATTTAGCACTATTTGAATCCAGTTGGTATGAAAAATTTTGGGTCAAAATTCAAAATGGGGGGGGCTGAGGGGAGACATAAAACCACAAATATTTTTGAAAGGGAATGAGTATAAAATTTTTAATTTGCAGCACAAATTAGCACAAATTAAGCACAATTAGCATGCAAAGTTTCAACTCAAAATTCCAAATGGGGGGGGCTGACACATAAATTTCTGAGGCCCCTATATTTGAAAATAAATGAGCACAAATTCTAAAATTAACGGCACAAATTAGCACAAATGAAGCACAATTAGCATACAAAGTTTAGAGTCAAAATTCGAAATGGGTGGGGCTAGCATTTCTCCAGCCCCACCCAGACTCTTTTGTTTATATCTAAGGAAGGGGGTGAGCACAAATTCTAAAATTGATGGCACACATTAGCACAAACTGAGCACAATTTGGCCAAAAATTTTCAGGTCAAAATTTGAAATGGGGGGGCCGGGGAAATGGACCTGTTTGATTTGACGTAAATAAATTGAAGACAGAATGTCACATGACGGCCTTTATATGTGCTCTATGTGACTGAATCTTGTTTAATGGATGAGCTTCTGGCATACTTGGGTCCTTTTGAAATAATTCTGTAAAATGATCGCAGATGAACTCATTTTAGAAAGCATACGTATAGTGTCGTGTTACTGATAAATTAAAATAATCTCCATCGCTGAACATAAAGAAAAATCTAACGAAGGGGACCTTCGGGAATGCGAATTCCCTTTGAAAATCATAAATATGGAGAAAATAATGCGATTTTACCAGTTTTTGGTATTTATAGCTTTTTTTTTTTTATTTTTAAATTTTCAAACTTCAAATTTCTTTCATATAAAAAAACTTGGCATAAAAATATTTGAAAATGCTGAATATTAACTTCGAGTTAAACTTTTCATGTAATCTTTGTCACATTTTTTTCCCCAGAATTTTCACGTGAATTATCATTTTTGCTCTAAAGACTATTCTCTATTCACGCTAAGAAGTTCGTGACGTCATAAACCATATCCACACTTATCTGCTAGAAATACGATACGTTTGTTTACTCTACAAAATGATGCTTTTTGTTGAATAACAATGTGCATGATACCTTTTCCTCTCTCCCTCTCTCTCTCTCTCTCTCTCACTCTTCCCAACCAACATCAACGTCAATTGTGATTCTGACGTCGTGCACTTCTTAGCGTGAACTTAGTATAGCGCCATTTTTACAGCCAGGTAGCCTACCATGCTTTTCAATAACATTGATTGGCTTTCTTGTAAGCACTGGTTAGCCAGTTAGTAATTACTAGTAAGCAAGTGACTTATTTAAAATTTAGGAAATCCGTTTTCGTACTTCCTCAGACTTCTTTTCCACGGATTCCTCTTCTCGCTACCTCGTCATCTTGTTAATAAACAATTAATAAAAGTACATAGCTCTGTGGTTTAAATTTATCAACTTATTTATTGATTGACAACGTTAATTATTTTACTAGAAAATATAGATTTAACTCTGTTCAATTCCACTTTTGGTAACTTAGTATACGGTTGAGCTAGTCATCGGATGGAAGCAGGGTGCTTGATGTTCTCAATACAGTAACAATGTGGTCAGGAACTACTTTTAAATTTGCCATCTCTCGAGCAAAAGTGTTTTGTTTCAAGTTAAACTTTTGCGCAGCTAAACGCTACTCATCTTATGGAATTGCAAAACTAACGCACATAATTATGTAGCCGATAGATCAAACGACCACACCACGCCAGCTGTATGTTTTCAAACCAGACACTAAATTTTTCATGAAATTAAGATTGTATCTATTTTTATCATGATTTATTTTAGATCGAAACATTCTTGCATGATTTCCAATCTGAATTTGAAAGGTCAAATAATGCAAAACCTTTCTCAGTTCGTATTTTTCAATAGTTGAGACATAAAAATGACCTTCGAATACTGTTTGTAAAAATACAAAAAACATATCCTCAGAATAAGTACGACCTTGTTTTTTATTTTTTTTTATTTTTAAGGTCCATATGCGAAATTTTTTTGAACGTCGAAAGAAACACATTAAGACACCCAATTACTGGCTATCTCTTTGAATTTTGCATTTCTGCATAACTTTAATTAATAAATTAATACTGGTAGGATATCGGGAATGATACAATTTTTTACACACTTTTCTTGTAAACAGGTTGTTAAAATTCACCTCATAAAAGGGTTTGAAGTGGGGATGATGAAAATTATCCATTTCATGAAGAAAAAAGAGATTAGTAATTTTTGGACCTCCTGTATATAATTATGTGTGTATAATAATTATATTATATACATATTGTATGTACGTAAACACACATTTTGTGTATACGGGTTTGAGAAAACTACAACACGGATGGGTACCTGCGGCTGAAATTTTCACGAAAGATAGTTCTCATATAAGAGCAGGTTTGACAGTAGTTTGGTGCCTATAATCGATTCGGTAGTTTCGTAGAAAACTGGAAAACTAAAAATTCTCGGAAAATTTGTTTTGAAGAACGACAAAAATTTCTCAAACAATTTATTTTCCTTGTATAATTTGCAAGTCTGATTGAAGTTTGGTGCTAATTAGTTCAGCAGTTTCCATGAAAACTGGAAAAGTAAAATGGCTTGAAATATTTTAAGTTTACGATTTCGAGAAAACCAAAAGTGATGGAGTTGAAATTTTAAAGAAAATTATTTCTTACATGGAACCAGATCTGATGGAAGTTTGATGCCTATTAGTTTAGTCATTTTCAAGAAAACTGGGAGAAAAATTTACTCAAGAAAATTTTCTGTTCACAGTTTAGAGAAAAATACTTATCGTACGAGGCTGGTATGTTCATGAGAGACTGTCGTCATAAAGGAACATGGTTATTGAAAGAAGTTTGGTGCCTATTGGTATGGTAGTTTTGGAGAAAACTGGAAAACAAAAAATTACTGGAAAAGTGATTTTTCTAATATTTTGAAGAAACGACAAAAGGGATCGGACTGAAATTTTCAGAAAAAGATTGTTCTTATACAGGTATTAGTTTGGCGCCCATTAGTTTAGTAGTTTTTGAGAAAACTGGAAATGATAAATGACTGGAGTTAATTTTGTATTCATAGTTTTAAGAAAATTACGAAAGAGAAAGGATTGAAGTTTTTACGGAAAATTGTCTTTATAAGGGATCACGACTGATAGGAGATTAGTGTCTATTTGTTCAGTAATTTAAGAGAAACTAAAGTATAAAATATTCTTAGAAAGTTTTTTTTTTTTTTTTTTAGGATTTTTAGAGAATGGTAAAGGGGATTAAAATAGAATTTTTGCGAAAGTTAGTACTCGTATAACAGTGCATCTAAAATAAGTTTGGTACTTGTCAGTATTTTTGGAGAAAACTGGGTAAAAAAATTCCTGAAAAATAAGTTTTTCTAGGATTCTAAAAAAATTACTATAAGAATAGGATTAAAATTTCAGAGTCAGATTGATTTCCTACAGGAGCAGGTCTGGTGAAAATTTAATGACTACTGCATAAGTAGTTTTTATAAAATACGTCAAAAACAACAAAAAATATGCTAATAAAATATCGATGGTACTGTTTCTTCAATAGGTAAATATTAAAAGAAAACTACTAGTAAAGAATTTATGACGGAAATTTATATGGGGGATTGACCCATAGGAACAAGTATGTTGAAAATTTTATGATTATTATTATGGTAGTTTATGACAAAACCGCCAACACTTTATCAATAAAACATCGATAGATCAATATTTTTATCGAAGATATTGATAAAAATCCATAGTTTTTCATTACCTATCTTTTTTACTTAAAACCTTACCAATGAAATATCGATAGATCGATTTGTTCGTCAGATATCGAAAATTATCGATAGTTTTTTAAATTTTTTTCGAAAATTTGGAATTTATATATACTTTTTGAATTGTAGATGAAAATTTGCTTCTGTATTTTCTAGCAAAGTATCGCTGGGTTTGAGTTTTATTTTCACATCAGTTTGGCATCGTATTTTTTTCCTTTTTTTTTTCTTTTATTTTTCGTTAAGCACCGAGCTCTTAAGCAGCTATATTTATGTCTTATATATAATTTATTTGTTTTTTAATCCACGAATCGAATCCAGCTTATAATTGGGTCATTCAGGCCCTTGACCACCCGCTATTTGATTCGCACATGTGAAGAAACTACGTTATTGAACGGTAAATGGACATTCAACTTCTTACAGCGCTAATGTAGGATGATGATATTCCCTTCAGAATGATTAATAATTTTTCAAATAAGGTGTCTGGAATTTAAATCGATGCATATGGCGAAATAAATCTGCTAATGAAAGATAGTCTAATGGCATTTTAATGTAGTCTGTATGCGATAAAATAAGGAACAGGCGGAAGTTAGTTGAAAAAATGGTCTGAATAAGGAGTTGTTCGCCTGCAGACGATATCTGTTTAATGTTTTATGAGTTCAAATATGAAGTTACTTTGCAAAATGCACCAAGTAGGCCCATGCACTTTTTACTATCATGTAAAATTAGTATTAAAAAAAAAAAAATCATCCCTGATTGTCTATGCATTGGTAATAGCTTTCCTTTTTCAGAAATACTGGAATCGTTAAGATACAAATTCTTATATTAATAATAGATCAAAATGAAGATAATTTGTTTGCTGAGTAAGTATCTGGGAAGGGAGAGCATTAAAGATTTTTCTAGAGTTAGTTTATAAAAAAGTGAAAAAAAATTTTTATTTAAAATTTTTATTCATTTTCAATGCCCCCCTTTTGTTCTTACAAAGTGTGAAACATACGAATTTGTTTTTCTTTTTTAAATATTATTTCTATTAATAGTTTTGACATGGTGGGAGGTTAGGGGACTTTTTTTTAATATTATTGAAATAAAAATAAGAATATTACCGGTAAGTTTGATGTGGAGACACCTGAACCTATATGCGGTGGTAGTGATCGCCGCTATTTTAATCTGTATATTGTCGGTTTGATTCCCCACACCGAAAACCTACAGAAATGGTAGCCTCGATGTGATTTGAACATGCATGTCTCTAAAAAACAGATCATACACACCCCTCCGCAGAGTGGCATCAAGCCATGATAGCTTAAGCCTATATTGCGATTTTGTGTCAGTTTCCCCATATAGCAGCAGCCTAGCTCTACCCTCTGTAGGCTGATGTGCTGTAACTGTGGCCACAGCATTGAGGGGGAGTGGTTGTGGGGACCCATGAACCTATACATCCCGTACCTTCACAAGGCTATCAGCAGCACCGTAGCCAGAGTTGGGAAAATTGTATTTGATTACACGAATACAGATTACAATTACTATTTGTAGGGAATATTTGTGAATACAGACTACAGTTTGTAATTGTATTCATATTAACTTCCAAATACAGTTATTCAATCATTATTTGAAACACGTGTGATTAACAAATACAATTTTTATTTGTTATTCACGAATAGTGTATGTAATTAGTAGTTGTAATCAGTATTCACCATCACAAATACACTGTTTATTTTCATAAAGCTTTGTTTTTGGTTCATCTATTTGTTATAAAATCAAGTCATATATAATATTGTTGTGTTTAACTCAAGTTGTGGTGAACATGGGAAATCTTTTAGGGAGGTTTGCAGTTATTTCATTGGGGATTGTTTCATCGTGGCCTTAGAAGAGATGATTTTCCAAAAATTTTCAATAGTTTGTAGGGAAGAATAACTTGAGTTCAACCTCATCTCTTCCTTCACTCTCTCCCTTTTTATCTCTTCTTCTTCTGATTTCCCAATTCTCTCCCTCTATACTACCCATTCCCTCCACCATCTATTTAAACATCTAAATGCACTGAAAAAACAAAGTTGTAAATAATATTCATCACATATGGATTTTTTTTAAATATCTTTTTATGTACGGTATGTATTAAAAAATTCATAACGATTTAATGAACACAAGATCAGCTCCTAGTTTCAATTTATACACAAACGCTGAAGCAAAGAAGAAAAAAAATTAAATGAAAAATAAATAATGAGAAAAAACTACTACGATAGTATAATCTTCAAAATTTCACAATACTTTCTCAATTGAAATGGTAAGTGATAAATAAATGACGTGAAAATTACATGTTCTGTTTATGGGCTTTTTAGAAATCTGGGAAGGAGAATGGGAAAGATGAATTTCAGCCAACTTTCTCATTCATGTTTTCGGACAATTTTATTCTCATTCCCGGCTGAATGTGAACGCCTTCATCAACATTTTATATTTTCATGTTTCTCCCTTCTCGTTCTCGTTGCCATTACTGTCATAGTTGGGCAGTATTCAAATACAAAAGTATTTAGGAATAAAAAAAAAGTATTTATTTAATAATGAATACTGTATTCTGTATTCGTTGAAAATTTTTTCCAACTACTCAATACAATGAATGAAAGTATTCTAGAATACAGAGTATTTGTGAATACTTTGTAGTGGGTAATCATGAATTAAAAAAGTATTCTTATTTGTAATCTTTTCCATCGATTACAATGACTTTCTTAAGATACCATACATACTTGCACAAGTAGGTATATTATACATGCCATTTTGCTTGAAGTGTGTGTTACATTTATACCATACTACTAATAATAAAACTGGCATAATTTTTAAGATTATACTATCGTAGTAGTTTTTTCTCATTATTTATTTTTCATTCAATTTTTTTCTTCTTTCCTTCAATGTTTGTGTATAAATTAAAAGTAGGAGCTGATCTTGTGTTCACTAAATCTTTACAAATTTTTTTATACATACATAAAAAGATATTAAAAAAAAATCCATATGTGATAAATATTGTGGAATACCTTCGATCCTGGAAAGTAAAACCAACAAAGAAGGTGTTCAACAGAACAGTGCGTGTTTATGCCAAAATACCAGAAAGGTATAGGGGAGCCAAGACCTTGGCAAACACGGGAGATTTAGTCTATGATTTTCTGGTCTTATATACCCGAATGCCTATACGCACACATACACACCTATGTAATATTTACATAGGTATAGTGTAGATAATTTGCTATGGCAACGGTAAGGTACAGAGAATGCATCTTCGTATCGGTCCGTGACATCGCCGAGATCGTTATCTATTGATTCGTAACAGTCCGAGATTTGTAACTTGTCTATCTGCAAAAATAGACAAGTACAAACTAACATACATACATGTTTTGGTTTAACGTGCAAGGCACGAATAATTGTCACCAAAGGTGACGACTGTCTTCGATAGGCCGAGCCTATTTCCTCTTACGAGTGTTGGTCTAATCCCCACAAATATTATTGAGAACTTTGTTTTTTCAATGCATTTAGATGTTTAAATAGATGGTGAAGGGAATGGGTAATATAGAGGAAGAGAATTGGGAAATCAGAAGAAGAAGAGATAAAAAGGGAGAGAGTGAAGGAACAGATGAGGCTGAACTCAAATTATTCTTCCCAACAAATTATTAAAAATTCTTGGAAAATCATTCTTCTAAGGCCACGATGAAACAATCCCCAATGAAATAACTGCAAACCCCCTTAAAAGATTTCCCACGTTCATCACAACTTGAGTTAAACACAACAATATTATATATGACTATATTTTATAACAAATAAATGAACCAAAAACAAAGCTTTGTGCAAATAAACAATGTATTTGTAATGGTCAATACCGATTACAAATACTAATTACATTCACTATTTGAGAATAAAAAATAAAAATTGTATTTGTTATTCACACGTGTTTCAAATAATGATTGAATAACTGTTTGGAATACCTCACATCGTGGAAAGTAAAACCAACAAAGAAGGTGTTCAACAGAACAATTTGCGTGTTTCTGCCAAAATAGCAGAAAGGTATAAGGGAGCCAAGACCTCAGCAAACACTGGCGATTTTGTCTATGATTTTCTGGCCTTATATACCCGGCTCCCTACACGCACACATACACACCTATGTAATATTTACATAGGTATAGTGTAGATAATTTATTCGTACTTTACGGTTGCTATGGCAACGATAAGGTACGGAGAATGTGTCTTCGTATCAGTCCGTGACATCGCCGAGATCGTTATCTATCGATTTGTCATGGTCCGAGATTTGTAACTTGTCTATCTGCAAAAATAGACAAGTACAAACAAACATACATTTGTTCTTTAGTTTAACGTGCAAGGCACGAATCATTGTCACCAAATGTGACGACTGTCGTCGATAGGCCAAGCCTATTTTCTCTTACGAGTGTTGGTCTAATCCCCACAGCTACTCCCCCCAGTTTTTGCGTCGTAAAAACGATTAACCGCATGCCTGGGGGATTAGAGGTTTTTACCGCTGTTTTTGTTCCCTCTCCCACTGGGCAAGGCACTTCCAACAGCTGCTCCAACGCATTTGTAGGATTCTATGCGTTGGGCCTGCCTCCGAAGGAATTTATCCCTGCTCTTCTGTCCCCTTTGTCTTGGTGGTTGGTATTGGGGGCGACGTTAAGGGTGGTTACAGACAGGAAAGGAGGGGCAAGGATTGAAATGTCCGGGGGTGGTTAGCAGTGGCAAGTTGGATTTGTGAGTTGCTGTGAACTGCTGGGTGAGGATAGGTTTTGGGGCAGGAGGAGGAGTTGCTTGGAAGGCAGGGTCCTTGTTGGCAAAAAGGAATCTGGCCCGCTCCCGCATCGTCGGTTTTGGAGTCGCCATCTTTGGGGTTGCCAAAGATGGTAACTCTTTAACGGGCATTTTGGGAGGGAAAAGGGGTGGAAGTTCTTTCGTCATGTGAGTGACAATTTTTTCCACCAGGGATAGTTCCGTGTCCATCGACAATTCTTCCTCAATTCTGGCAAAATCTCTTTCGTGTTCTATAAGACACTGCTGTTGCATATCAATACGCACAACATTGTCCTTAGAACACGAAGGAATCTGAGGGTCAGAATCGGCGGACAATTGTTTTTGGTTCGTAGACGACATATTAGGAATAAGAGAAATTTTAACACAAGAAAAAATATATGAATTGGAAGAAAGCAAAGTTTGACAGTTGAGGCGACAGTAGAAAAAGCGAGTGAGGACTTGGTGAGATTTATTTCCATCCGTTGCATCGAATTGTCGTCTTTATTTGAGCGAGTATGTCCATGAAGGGGATAGATATAAAAATTCTCTATCGTTTGCAGCTTTTCCTGAAAAATTTTGTTCATTTTCTGCAAAGTTAGGCGTGTTTGAACATTCTGTAGCTATAGGTAATTCGAGATGAATAGAAATTCATCTCCACTTCTGACGTCATCGGTAAGATGAACGTTTTTATTCTTTTTGTTTGTTTAACAACAGATACACGTTGCGATGTTTTGTTGTCATCGAGCGCAAGTGGGTTTGTTGATACCTGTCGTTGTTTTATTGTTCACGCACTTTTTCATATCAAGGGATTCCACAGTTGTCATTTTTAGCGGGTTTTAAATTTTGTATTGTATATTAATTTTTCGAAAGATTTTTATTTTCTTTGTGCCAATCGCTCAGATCTTCAACTTGGATACTGGTTTTTTTGCTTTTTTACTTCCTAGGGGCCTGCCTCTTTTACAGGGGCTTATGGGGTCCGTAGGGTCATAGTTTATTGTAATGACTTTGTCTGAAAATTTTACTGTCTTTTTCTTCTTTGCTAATTTATTTGTTTATGAATTTTCTTTTTGTATATTTTGTGTTTCATTGTGATTTTCGACTAAATTTTCCTGTACTATCTGTGTATTAGTGTTTTTGGAAGAAGTTGTCTGTGTGTTTCCTTTTATTTTCCTAATTATTTTCTTGTCGTCTGTTACCAAATATGCAGGTTTCAATCTATCAATTGATATTGTTTTATTTTCACCTGCTATGGATATCACGAAGTTTTTCTTATCACGTGAAATCACTTTATAAGGACCGGCGTAGGGTTTTTCCAGTGAAGATCTTATTTTTTTGTCTCTGACAAATACGTGTGAGGTAGTGGCCAAATGTTTTGAGACATAGATCTTTGGCTGGTCATGGCGAGCTGCCTGTGTTAGAAATTTATTGGCATCAGTTCGTATGTTCTAAACTAGGATTTTGGAGCTAGTTTCTGTCGGATTTGTGAAAAAGTCCCCTGGAAGGTGTAGCTCTTCGCCAAATGCTAGTTGCGCTGCAGAATGTCCTGTGTCTAATTGGAGAGCTGATCGTAGGCCTAAGAGGATGGTTGGAAGTGCTTCCACCCATCTTTTTGTGTCATGAGCCATTATTGAGGCTTTTAAGGCTCTGTGCCATCTCTCAACTTTTCTGTTTGTTTGAGGATGGTAGGCTGTGGTGTGACTGTGTTGAATACCAAGCTTTTTTGATAACTCTTGAAAGTGTGAGCTTTCAAATTGGCGACCCTGGTCTGTTATTATGACTTCAGGTACGCCATATCGGGCAATCCAATTTTCATATAATTTGGCAGCTATTGTTGGTGCTGTCATTTCATATAATGGTATTGCCTCGGGCCAACGAGTTGCTCCATCAATTATAGTGAGGAGGTATCTGTGTCCTTGTGAAGGGGGCAATGGGCCCACTAAATCAATATGGATTGTTTTGAACTGCTCTGTTTGTTTAAAAGATTTGAGTGGTGATCGAGTATGTCTTCCTACTTTGGACTCTTGGCAATTCAGGCAAGTGCGAGCCCAGTTGTTGCATTCGGACTTAAGTCGAGGCCAGACAAATCTTGATGATACTAAATTAGCAGTACATTTGGGGCCAGGGTGCGATAAATTGTGCACGCTGTTGAATGCCAATTTACGATATTTTTTCGGTAAGAATGGCCTATTCTTACCTGTACTGATGTCACATGTTAGTAAGACATCAGTACCGGGAATTTTTCTTTGCCTCAATTTAAGAGATGTGTCTTCATTTGACAATAACTCTTGCAATTCTGCATCCTTAAGCTGTTCTTTTGCAATTTCAGCATAAGGTAATTGGGCAGGGGCCGAGATAGCTTCGATTCTACTGAGTGCATCAGCTGGAGTGTTAAGTTCTCCACTTATATACTGGATGTCAGTAGTTAGTTGACCTATGTAATCTAACTGTCGTGCTCTTCTCGGTGATGCTGGCTCAGCTTTCTGCGTGAAGGCATGTATTAGGGGTTTATGTTCTGTATACACAGTGAAGCATCTACCCTCTAGTTGGTGCCTGAAATGCTTCAGTGCAGCGAAGATTGCCAGTAATTCCCTATCGTAAGTACTGTAATTTCTTTCTGTTTTAGATAGCTTTCTGGATAAGAAAGCGAGCAAAAATTTTTGGTCATTTTCTTTTTGGTACATTGTTGCACCAATTGCAAAGTCAGAGGCATCGGATGCGACACATAATGGCAGACTTTCATCGGGGTGAGCCAGGAGGGCTGCATTGGCCAGCAAATTTTTTATATTTTCAAATGCTTTTTCAGCTTCTTTATTCCATTCAAGTGGAGTTTTATCTCTTTTCTTTGATGTTTTTATTAAAGCGAACAGCTTACTTTGTTCAGCTGCTGCGTTTTTCATGCAGCGCCTGTAAAAATTTACCATCCCTAAGAAACGTCTGAGTTCAGCTATGTTTGAGGGTTTGGGAAAATTTAATATTGTCTCAACTTTGGTCTTTAGTGGATCTATGCCTTCGGTCGAGACTTTGTAGCCGAGAAAGTCAATTTTGGTTTGTGCGTATAAGCTTTTACCTACATTGATAGTAAGGCCGGCAGAGTGTATACGTTGTATAACGGCTCTTACATTCTTCTCATGCTGTTGCTCACCACCTTCTGAGCATATGCAAATGTCATCCAGATATGCATATGCAAATGGCAAATCCCTAAACAATCCTTTGATAAATCTTTAGAAGGTTTGAGCTGAATTACGGAGTCCAAAAGGCATTCGAAGGTATTCGAATAGTCCGAAGGGCGTTATGAGTGCCGTTTTTGGGATATCCTGTTTGGCCATTGGTATTTGGTGGAATGCCCAGTTGATGTCTATTTTGGAGAACATCATTTTACCCTGCATATTTGCGTTAAAGTCCATTATGTTTGGAACTGGATAACGGTTGGGAACTGTTTTGGCATTTAAGGCTCTGTAGTCACCAACAATTCGCCATTCTCCACTTGCCTTTTTAGTCATGTGGATTGGGGAACTCCATGAACTGTTTGAAATTCTGCAAATACCTTCTTTAATTATTCGATCATAGTATTCCCTGGCTGCTTTGAGCTTGTCTGGCAGAAGCCTCCTTGCTCTAGCGTGGCATGGCGGCCCCTTTGTTTTATATAATGAACTGTGTCATGTTTATAGGTTGGGTTCCTGCGAATTGATGGTTGAGTGACTTCAGAATAGTCTGACAGAATCTGTAAGAATTGTTCGTCGATTTTACTACAACTGGAAATAGCTGTGTCCAGTTGAGGCACTAGTGTTTTGCCATCCACACAAAGTTTTGTTTCATTGTCAATCAATTTACCATTTTTTAGGTCAATGATTAGGCCGTAGTGGGCTAAGAAGTCAGCACCCAGGATTGGATTTGGAACATCCGCAATTGTAAAAAACCAAGTCATGTCTCTTCGCAGTCCGATGTTCACTTTGATTGTTTCAAGTCCGTAGGCTGGAAGGTTTTGACCGTTTACAGTACAGAGATAGTATTTCGGAGTATGTATCTTATGTTTTTTTTTTGCTGGCAGTATACTTAGGTCAGCGCCTGAGTCTATTAGATACTTTCTCCTGCTTTTCCTGTCCTTTAAGAACAGGCGGCATGAGTAGTTTTTGAAGGGGTCTTTGGCCACGTAGATGGCCCCTTGTTTTAGTTTGACGCTTCGGACTTACAGGTCCTGCCCCACCATTGACATTTGTTATTGCATTTGGTGGTGGCCTCGCCAAATCTATTATGGAAGAAGCAGTTCTTTTTATCCCAGTTTCGAGAAGGAGATTTAGATGAAGTTTTTTGGTTTTTAGGGGGAGTTGGACTCTGACCCTGGCAAGAACCACTGTCTCTTCGATCTTTTGATCGGTTTTGTCTATTTTTATCATTTTTAATTCTAGACCGTTTGTTTCGCTGGTTATTATTTTTATTTTTATTATTGTTTTTGTTGTTATTTTGTTCTTGTGTAGTAAGCTGGGCTATTTGTGCTCTCAGCTGTGCAATTTCTCCTGTCTCTACTGACACTGCACTAATTGAAGGTGAATTCCTTTAAGTATTGTAGTGCATTGTCAGCACTTTTGGCTAAGTAATCTAGATCAGCAGATTCGTTTATTATTGTTGATCCTACTGCTGCTAATGCCTGTACAACATGTTGTGGAAGTTGCTTACAGAATTGGTGTGGTCAGCCTTCTTTTGTAGTTTAGCCATGAAGATGGAGTGTTTGTCGTCCCCTATCTTCATTCCACCCATTATTTCGTCAATTATTTCATTTTTTGTTTTGCCGAATACGTTTCTAACTTGTTTGCAGAACCAAGCATATTTATCGGTTTCTGCCAGAGGGCAATCCATGATATTCGGGATTCCTCTTATTATTTGTGGAGGCATGATCGTTGGTTGGCTTGAATGTTCTCGGTTTTGACTCTACCATTGAGAAGGGTCAGCCATACATCGACTTCATTTCGGAGGAATTCTGGTATATCAATCCTCCGTCTATAGAATGCCGGATTTTGCTTAGTTCTTGTATTTAATAACTGTACTATTTAAGCTATTAGTTCCGGGGTTAGCATTTGTTGTGAGGATCCGGGTACTGATATAGTGGGTGGGTTTTCAGTTGGCTGTGCCATTGAACCTTGTTGGCTAATATTTTCGGAAGATCTTGATGATTCGCTAAAAGTTGGGGCAGATCGTGTTTGCTGATCTGTTGGAGGAGTCTGTATGTTTCTACTCCTCAGAGATTTGGTGGACAATTCGTGTTGGTCAATTGTCACACCTAGACATTCAAGTTTGGGACATCTATTCCTCTTCTTATTTTCTGAGAGGTTGAGGTCTTCGAATTCTCTTTGGTGAGTCGAAGGTGGAGGAGTTGGTGGATGAGGCCAACTATGTCCTTCCAGGGTCTGCTGTGTCTACTTCTGGTAAGTATACTCAAGAAGGGGGTGTAAATTCCCACTTAGCAGACACCTTTGAGAGCTCCTGGTGCCTTTGTAAAAATAAAATTTCTGGTTAAAAAATTTTATTTTTACTTTAATTAGAAAGCAAGTTGCTTGCCAGAGCACCGCGCCACTTTAGTATAATCGCACTGCGCCAAAAGACACCACAACGTGGCCAAAAAATCACATTGAGGTCACCACTGTGGAATACCTTATGTCGTGGAAAGTAAAACCAACAAAGAAGGTGTTCAATAGAACAATTTGCGTGTTTATGCCAAAATACCAGAAAGGTATAAGGGAGCCAAGACCTCGGCAAACACTGGCGATTTAGTCTATGATTTTCTGGCCTTATATACCCGGCTCCCTACACGCACACATACACACCTATGTAATATTTACATAGGTATAGTGTAGATAATTTATTTGTACTTTACCGTTGCTCTTCGTATCGGTCCGTGACATCGCCAAGATCGTTATCTATTGATTCGTCATGGTCTGAGATTTGTAACTTGTCTATCTGCAAAAATAGACAAATACAAACAAACATACATTTGTTTTTTGGTTTAACGTGCAAGGCACGAATAATTGTCACCCAAGGTGACGACTGTCGTCGATAGGCCGAGCCTATTTCCTCTTACGAGTGTTGGTCTAATCCCCACAAACTGTATTCGAAAGTGAATATGAATATAATTACAAACTGTAATCTGTATTCGTGTAATCAAATACAATTTGCCCAACTCTGATTACTGTTAATTGTGAACCGGCCGTAAGTGTACACATTGTCTTTCAGATCATGTACTTAATATAAAAAAATCTTAAAATCATAAAAACCTTGACGTGGGCTGAATTAAATTTCTTCAAAAAGTACTACTTAGTCAAATAACATGTTTAAAAACTCTATCAAATGAATCCTGGTTCCAATTTCAATTTTAATTAATTCCAAAATGCCCTTTTTCCTGGTCTCCTGGAATACAGTTAAATGGAAGCACTTCTTAACATCGCATCCCATTGCGCCTTAAATACAAAATTCCTACTAAATGCAATTCAAAAAAGACATTCGTAACCCTGTGTGCCCTAAATACCCAAAGAGATAAATTAAGCAACTCGGGCGACTTGCTTTTTTCCAGCAATGTTTTATTTTACTTTTTTTTTTTTTTTTTTTTTTTTCAGAAACTACTGAATTGATGATCACCAAACTTCTATCAGTCTTGTTTCCATATGAGGACTATCTTTCGTACAAATTTCAGCTCTATTTTTTTTATCGGGAAAAATAAGGAGTGAAAAAGGAAAGAATTAAGGAGAAGAGAAAGAGATTAATGGAATTTTAATTTCTCGTTTCATATTGCGAGATATTATTTCTGAAGTATTTTGTAAGTCCAATATTGGAAATGTGGCAAAAGTAAATCGAAAAAGTAGAAAATTTCCACAGTTCGAGCCCCCAAAATGCAACTCGGGATTTTTTATTTTTAATCTTACCGATTTTCGAAGTTCTCGTATTCTAAAAATCAAAAACATTTTCTTACATGTACGTAATATTAATATTTTTACGTATTTTAGAATATTTTTCAGTCGTTAGTTGAGAAAGTCATTGGGTACTCGATGAAGTCTTGCTGAATCCTATTCCATTGCGATTCTCCTCCTTTTTTTTGGAATCCTAAAATATAACAAATTTAGCGACTGCTAATCTCAGCTGTTCATTCATCAACAGATTCCTCATCCGCAATTTGAGAAAAACCATAATATTATGGCGTTCTTTTTGTTAGGCAAAATTGTTAATAATATAATAAAATTATCGAAACGATCCAGTTGAAATTTGTTTTTTTCCGACTAATCAACAACGTTGAATTCTAATTACAAGGATTAAGTACATTAATCATTATTATTATACAACCACCTGTTAAAGTCCTTTTATTTTTAATCAAATAAGAAATTCGATAACGAAACAACGATGCTAGAAATTAATACAACATTAATCATCTTGACTGTTACAGCGAAAATACTTTATATAAGTCTATATAACTGAATTAAGATACAATATAATATATTACACCTAGATAAGGTTTTATCTGCCACAAAAATCATAAAATAAAGCAATAAAATTATGTGCCTACATCGACCTTTGAATTTTGACTACCTAAGTTAAGTACAATATGTACAGACTGTATTTGGTTGAATCTGACATATTATTGATTGGGTTTTTCACTTTTGTACATTTATGTTAGTATATTTGCTTTTATGATTATTTGAAGTATTTCGAAACTTTTTTTTACCAAACAAATTTCCTGTTGCCGCTTTTCCTTACCTTGGAACGAATTCAGTTCGGTATGATTTTAATTAGATTTCTTCTATTTTTTCCACTTATTCTTTGAAACAATTTTATTTTCGTTTATCGAAGCAGGTGTGATAATCAAGTTCAATGAAAAAATATATACGTTGAGATTTTATCTTTTTTAGTAAAGATAATTATACAAAATGACGGCATTAATTTAAACAGTAGATACCTATTCAACGTCGTGTGTCTCTTGGCTCAGCTTTTTTTAATGCTAAAAAATCATGCTACTTATATCAAGATTAAAATGAAAGAAATAAAAATATATAGGTACCTACTTAGGTACTGATTAAGTGAAGAGATTTGTCAACAAACACATGTGAACGTAATAATTTCCTTTTTGGGGTAAGATGAAAATCAACGTACAAAAAAATTTCTGTAAAAAAAAAGTAAGAAAAAACAACAAAGTGTAGAAACTGGATAGTACTAATTTTACCTTGTTCGAAAAATCAAAGAAACACATAGAAACACAGAAAAAAAAAAAAAACAATAACGTTTCAGACATGAGCACTTTACATAGTCGCGCATAATTTTGCATAATTTGTTAATTCCGAAGTTGGAAATAATTTCAAAAACTGAAAACTAAAAGAAATTTTTCTTCCCTATATTTTTCTGTCTTATAGAACGTTGGTGAATCATAGTTTTTGTTTTTTTTCACCTTTTAATGATTTTACTCGAATTAACTGAGACGTAGAAAAACTACGATATAGACACTTTTCTAATGAGATGATGATGAGGTGTTACCTAATTCCGATTTTATTTTATAATTTTAAAATATTTTATAAAATGCAAACTGATTCGAGTTTTTTTCATCCAAATTGCATTATAATTGTAACAGAGTGTCACCGTTGAAATCTTTCATCACGCTTTCGAATTTCTGGAAACTAATTAACTTCGTAAATGGAAACCATTTTGCTTATTTGATCGTTTTATATTCTCGCCATTGATTTTTTACTGTCGCCTGGATAAATAAATGTTGGTGGAATGTGTAGATATGGAATTTTTGCGGAATTATGGGGTACATTTTGAATGAGTATTCACCTAGTCAGGCCTGATCATAATACTTGACTTATTTTCTGATTTTCTTATTAGGCAGACCTCCTGAACACGTATTTCAAACCTGCTGTGAAATGCCTAATAATTGGAAATCTTCCTGAATAAAACATTAGGTCGATGTATGGGAACTCAAACGTTAACCAACAGGTTTACATGCACCATGTTCACTTATAGTCTAATAGGTATATGTTTCTAACATTTATGAGCTGGGCCAAGAAGGAGCGATTATATTTTGGTACGTATGGTTTCGATATTAGAGGCGACGGCTTCATAAAGAGAAGCTTGGTTTTGTTTAGAGTGGTCTATTTATAAAATTCAACTACTTAGGTACTGAAAGAGGATCGTTATATGTATTTGAATACGTGATAAGATACGTGATAAGGGATGAAACTTGCAAATAAAAAAAGGCGTAGGCCTAGCATTGTGCAAGTTTAATGTGTGTAAGCTGCCCATTTGGTGTTATTGCATAAGCCTGGCTGGCTCGAGAGTGGAAAAATTGTTGAAAAAATCCGATTATAAAAGTTTCTCATCAGAAAATATTCGCATATCACATAAACGCATGTAATCCCAACTACAATTAGATGAGTAGTCCATATTTATTAGTTTTTCTGCACAAAAAATCAAGTCCACATGTACGAACTCAATATTCACCGCTAGTTATGAACACGTTTACTTATATTTGAGAGGCTAGGTTCGAGAGTGGACTAGGTGCTGGTACAATGTCTAAATGCAAGTTATTCGAATGGTACTGATGGAAGCCGAAAGCCAATTACGAATGATGTTATCTGTGGTCAGGGACGTAGCGAAAACTATTTTTAATGTTGAAAGAAAAATAAAAATTGCCAATTTAAATTATTCAAATTTATAACAGTTAAAAAAAAAACCGTCATTTACTGGCACGATTTTTCAGCTAGTATAGACTAACTTCCGATGTTTCCAACTCTAAAATTGGCCAAACATAGGGACATCTAAATTTCATGATTTTGCAACTATACATGCAATTAGTCAATTTTTTTCAAACTGTAAAGGTATTTTATGGCGAGCCTCCTCTTCCTCTATTCTTTAGTTACGTACCGGTTATGGGGTAGAATTCAGCAAGTTGTTACATGACTTGAGAAAAAAGAAGGTTTTTGTTTTATAAACATAGATTTATTATTGAATGATGAACCAACATTTGTCAAGATTGGCGTGTTATGAGTTGTAGATTCCCATGTCTGCAACGGTAGCTGATCACCATAACAGCTGGAAAGTATGAATGTAGTATACATAATTATATGATTATGCACGTGTCATTTTGTGTAGGTACTTGAATTTCCAAAAAGTTTGCTATCGGAGCTGTGCGAGATTGCAGTCTTTTATAATGTACCAAAAATTTTTTAAGAATCATGTTGGTCTGACCCCAAGCGCCAAAACAAGCAATTAACCTCATTTTATGTAACAACCTAAATTAAATACCATTCAAAATAGCTGAGATGTATGTTTCTATATTGAATCGTATAAAGGAAAATTACTGTAATTTTATAAGATTACAAAAATTATTTATACAGGTAATCTCTTGCTATTTACCTACATTCGGACCAACATGTGTTGAATGTTCGCTTTTCAAGGACGTAGATTAGAAGAATGGTTCTTGGAGTCTGCATCCTCCCCTTTAGGCCAAAACAAAATAGATATTCGAAAAATAGTGTGTCTTCGTCGGTGCGGTGGTAGTACTGTGGAGAGAGGTTTGTCAGAGAAAACACCAAAAAAGACGATCCCTTTCTTTTTTATGGGGGAGCTATTTACGCCCTTGTTCCTTCTCAAGTCGATCAATTTAAACATTGTCCGGTTAAGCATTCACGGTTCCATCCAAAATATTATCTTCGGGAAAAGTCAAACTTTCGCAGCCAAAAGTTTTTCTTAGGCTACAGTCACGGATAATATAGCCGGTTGATGGCCAAAAAAGAAGTTTGCATACCCTAATCCCTGAAAAAAAAAAAAAAAATGCACGAGGTAACGTTCCATAATATTAGTTTTTATTAATTATACATGTCAGCACCTTAACGTGTAGGATTAATGATCTCGTGAAAATTTTCGAAGTAAAAAGCAGTTAAGGATGAATAGATTATAGAAACCGTCGTTCTTCAAGGTCTTTCGCATATTAATTTTTTCTACTTTCATCCGATTGGATTTCATCGACACTGTATAAAAAGTGAAAAAAAAAAAAAATGAATTCACGAATGTCACCTCATATATTATATAATTATTGGTAATATATATCAAGTATTATAATATAGAAATATATTTTAAGTAGGTATACTTTTTCCCCATTCTTTTCTACAAGAAAATAGCTTCCAAAATTTATGAGTTTTGAACATTTCCGACAATGACATTTTTACGTGAAAATTATTCTAATAATACGACGTAGGTAACAAATTTTATGAAGAAATTATTGAATTTTTATTAAAAATTTATAAAAGTATTTTTATTTTTAGTTATGGCAGCGTGTGTAAAATATTTTATTCTACTGGTGTCTTGTGTGAAAATCAAATCATGGTCATGATATTCAATTGTCGAGTATTGTGTAATGGAAAGAATTTGGCGAACACAATTCATAGATGCATTTTTCACGTAATTTATTTGAAAAAATGTTTAAAAATTATGTTTATGGAGTACAGTTGAGAGGAGGGGAAAAGGATTTGTAAGACGAAATTAGCAGTAATGAGAGATGACACTTTAGAAAAATTTCAACGTGAAAATTTGAATAATTTTTTGGTGAGGCCACATTCGGATAACTTGATTCTCTAGGGGGTCCTGGTCCCCTTACAACCGCTTTGGCTACCCCCCTGATGGCATAGGGAATTATGATTTGATCCCCTGCCTTTACGCTGTATCAATGCATCCGTTTTCGCACTTGTGCAAGATTACGTGATAAATGTTATCTTTCATGGGTTATTGTGAGCTTATTTCAACAAGGCTTTGACAGCCAGAAGAAAATATTTGTGTTTAATTGAATTTACGAAATTTTTACGAGGGCTCGGGTCCATTATGGTTGCTAGTGGTGCGAAAAATATCGATACGTATCGATATTTTCCCATAAATATCGATATTTCTCATGCCGATATTTTCTTCTGTAGTATCGATACGTTTTATTCGTATTTTTCTTAGGTTTTATTGTCAAAATTTCGAGGTGACAATGAGATTGGAATATTCCAACACAATTTTCCCAGCATTTGTAAGTTTTATTTCGATGGATTTTGGTATAAAGGAGAGTGTACTCAAATGACATTTTGTGTACAAAAAAGTGTATAACAGACATAGTCTACTTCAATATGTTGGATATGAGAGTTCACTAAAAACGCATACTTAGTTACAAGAAGGTTCATGAATGAAAATCCAAAAGAATGCAGGTTTGGTTGAGACTTACATTTTATTTTCTAATCAAAATAATCAAATTAAGTAGCGACCGAGGGTACACATGTTCACCACACACACATACTTAAGCCGGTATTCATAGTGGACTCTAACCTTGAGCTAAGTGTTCACTAACCTAAGGGTCAGTTTTAAACTTGCTGTTCTCAGCTATATTTCTCAACATCACAAAATTTTTTTCTTAGTTTTGCTGTAATCTTGGGAAGCTACCTTTCTCAGACAATTTTTTTTTTTCGTTGTTTTACAGTTGAAGAAAATCAGAAAAAGAATTATAATTATATTGTATTGGGAAAATACGTACGAATAAGCAACGAGCACACGACGATAATTATGTATTTGACAAGCAAAAGATTCAAAAACATATTATTAAATTTCATAAAAAGATTTGATTAATTGCGCACAAGAGTATGTTGAGAATGGAAGTGCTGACATATTTTAATGGCTAAAACGATGAACTGGGACCTCGACTAAAACAGAGATACTTTTATGAAAAGACAGAATGTAGTAAAACATAATTTTATCAGCCTTGTAAAAGCAATGGCGTCAAGAACTGAAGTGCCGAAACATGAAAACAAAAAATAATAGTATAAGAAGGGAGAAAGAGATGATGGTCCAAATACATGGGTAGCCAGCAGTAATTACTTCCGTTATGAGACGTAAGTGCAAAAACAAAAAGAAAATAATTATTATTAATTATAAACGGAACTGAAAAAGGGTCAAATTAGGTCCCACACGCCACAAATAGGAAAATGGAAAGAAATTCATGCAATTTAATTCGATTTTTTAGAAATAATGGAGTTCAAGGCCAGTTTTAAAGGAGCGATTTGAGATATAATCCTCCCCCGGCACCACAAAAAAGTCAATTTAAAACACAATTATTCGGTTTTTCAAATTTTACGTCCATGAAATAACTAAGGAATTGTTAATTCGTCCCATAAAAATTTTTGAATATTATAAAATGTGATCTTATCACCCTACAAGAAGAAATCGTGAAACCGGGGTGGATGGAGTTGATTCTATTATTTTTAGTAGTTGAAAATTCTTTCTGTTTAAGGAAAAATAAAAGTCAACATTAAAATAAGGTAAATACAATTTTAATTGTCTCCATAATGAACTGACATACATTTTGGCATACAAAATGGCGTATGAACGTACTAACCTGTTTTACTGCTCTACCTATATATTATATACACTCACCATTAAGATAGCTTTGTTCCTGCAATATTCATGTTCGTATGTTCATCCCCCATTCTTTTATATCGAACCAAGGATGAATTTTGGTACAAATAGTAGTGAATCAGTGCATCTTATAGTTCCAGTCTTTTGCATTTATACATTAGCACCACCCCTTTGTCAACTTTCGAATCTAGCTTCGCCAGTCTTTCATAATACTTGGGTATAAATGCATGTGTAGTTCCATCTTAATGGAGGTGGGTCCATACCACAGTTTCTCTGTTGTCCCATTCAATCTATATATAATTCCTCTTGCCACAACACCAATGGCACCTCATCGACAAAGACGCGCTATAATATTAATTAGATGTACAAAAATCTCTTTAAAAATTAAAATGTTTATATGGTCTTGATTTTGAGGAGCGACCTCTAAATCGAAAGCAGAGTTATCCAATAATTAGTGAAAAAACTGCTTAAAAATTCCAAATTTTTCAATGTTTCCGACTTGAAAAATCAATGAAAATGCCAAGATCAATAATACAATATGTGTTCTTGTTGTTTAATGTATTTTAAAATACTTACTGAAATTGTTGCATAATAAGTGTGAAATTTTTAAATTATTTCAAATAGCAGTGAATCTAATTATTCAAAATACTGATAACATTGAGACATTAGTGGCTACATCTTGTCCACTCTCGAACCTCGACTCTTAAATAAGTATCAGTGAGCGTCTACTCTGCTAACCTAATGGTGGTTAATGGGTTCCTACACACTGACTTCATTTTTTATTCAGAAAAATTAATATGGATTGGCCGTTTAGCAGCAGGTGAGATTATTTATTTATGTTCAGTAGGTATTTCTCATACGAAACTTTTTTCATCTGATTGTTTCAAAATTTTGTCCATTTTGGAGTCTGACAGTTCAAATATGACTGAACGAGAAGCTCAGTTTCTGGTGGTGAACCTGGAGTTTCCAAATATTATATTTCCACAATGATTTACTTTCATTTTTTTTATAAACTTTATTGTTTACCATTCATTCGTTTTCGAATCTGGTTCTCTGTCGTTGAGAATTTTAAAACGTAAAATGTTTTTAATTGCTAACCCAGCTTCTCTGCATGGAGCCCATAGACTATAATTATGTATTTTCAGAACTCCGTGTCCACTAAAATACAAATCAGTCCAGCAGAGCTCGGCTCGTAAATTTTGAAAATTTCAACGTTGCCATTATTCTTGACTCGTAAAAGAAAGAGAAAAAAAAAATTGAAAGAAATAAAACCGCTATCTTCGTACATAAATTTTGTCCATACTTGCTAAAGTGCTGTTCTGTGTTTTTGTGTTGTTTTTTCTCTCTTGTCACTGAAAGTTCGTTCATGAAAATAATTTTTACATGAGTTGGTATACGCGTATACGAAACATGATTTTGTAAAGTTGCATTAAAATGCATATTTTCTAAAGATCGTGCATATTTCAAAAAAATAAAAAATTCATCTATATTTCATGCGCATATTTTATCATTTATTTTCGCTATTCACGACGACGATCTTCCTATTCATCCCCCAGCCATTAAGTAATAATAAATTAAAAAGGCGATTAATTTCAGCGCTGAATAGTGTGTGTGAACGAGTTTTTTTAATTTTTTTCCTCTGTTTTCCTTTCTGTTTTTTTTTTTTTTTTTTTTTTTTTTTTTTATATTGTCACGTTGAAAAGAAGTAAAAAAGAAAGTATAGCAAATGAGTAAACAATTTGAAAAAATTAAAAATAAAAGAAGGGTGAAGACAAAATTTGCCGAAGAAATAAATAAATGAAAAGAGGACTGGATGAGGGGGTACGAAACAGACTCTCCAGCCTTTCGGCCGTTTGTATTTTTGGGTGTTACACGGCTCTTCACCATATCACCTCTGAACTCGTCACAAAATGCAGAACAGAAGGAATTAGGTACAGTGTGACTGGTTACCAAATGTAGGAAATGAGGAATCTGAAGAATACAAAACCTTCGTTAACTTACCATATCTCATCAATAAACAATAAAATAGTTGCAACACCGAAGGCAAACTCCTCCTCAACAAAGTGGGTTGGAGATAGGAAATAAAATCGCCCATTTCTATTTAAATTTTGTAGGTTTCATGATTTAAAAAATTCAATTTTCAAACAATAGCTACAAATTTTGGAATCGATTTTTACTACCACCTGTTTCAACATGCTACCAATAATTTTGGTTTGGATCCGTTCATTGTTTCAGAAGTTATTAGTAAAATTATTTGAAAATTATTCTATAGTCTATACCAGTAGGTATACATACACAGTTTTGTATGATATAAATGATTTCTCCGAGTATGAATTTTAATATTACATAATATTATTCATTAAGGATGAAAAGTGAGCTATTACAAATTTAGGCGAAAGTGTACAGCTCAAGCCAAAGGTGAGTGATGTAATCACGAGGTATAGTAGCTTACTTTTTATTCGAGTTGTGCACGCTATTTAATACAACAAATGATACAAATTTCAAAACTAATTACATTTTGAAACTTCTACACTTCTTTTGTGTTTGGGAGAACAAGTATCAAAAATCAAAAATACTGATGAGACGAGATAACCGTCATACTTGACATAAACCTGTATATAGGGTGATTTATATGGTAAAAACTGGGATGTAATAGTTCTTTTACCGTTTTAGGGAAATAAACATTTTTTACCTTCTCAATGTTCAAGGGCTGCGTGAAATAATATTGTTTTGAGGGTGAGACCAGTCAATTTTTACAACATACCCTAAAAATTAGTAATTTTTGCCAAAAAAAAAACCTGGTCAGTAGAACAGCAAAAAAAAAAGGTCACCACCTATTTCAAATTTTACAACAGCCGATCAATTTTTCGAACAGCTTGGTCCAAGGTAGGGTGTTACACCTCCACACTCCCCTCTCACATGGTCACTGTTAATGTTCACTGAATAGAGTATTCTCGAAATTATAAAAATGAACATTTGCGTAATTACCCATCAGAATTCCATGTGGATATCTGCTGATAAAAAATGCAAATTTTTCTTAGATTACACGTTTTTGCCTCGTAATGGAAATTCCATCTTTTGGTGGAACCAGATGGAAGACGTCATCCAACTACTTCATCTAAAACCCTAACCCTCTGAGAAGACCAACTAAAAAAACTCAAAAATCCAGAGAGGTTAGCGAAGAAAATTCTCACCTCTTTGTCTTGGCTGGCGGCTTGTTTCAGTACCAAATTAAACTGGTGCACATAGCAATGTGTATAAAATGCATGTGGATAATCATCCTTGATTAATTTCTGCACACCTCCATCATTTTCACTCATCACATTAGCACCATCATAACTCTGGGATATCAATCTCCGATATGTATCATTCAATAATTCACAGATCTCACATTTTAGAAGAACAGAAAAATCAAAACATGCATTTTTATGTGCTACCGAACTTTCGTGCGCTTTCATTTTTTGTGATAAATGACCCTAAATCATTTACTCAAGTTTTTCTTCACGCAGCATCTTACTTCAAAGTAAAATAGCAAAGAAGGAAAACAAAAAAAACTATTAACTTAGTCACAGCCACAAATCCATGTATTCCTCATGTAAATACTCAAATTAAACGAACGACTGTACTCTTTTCCTATCAATGATTGTTTCTGTTGGATATTTAAAACAGATTCAGCCTGCCCAGTTTCTTTATTGGGCATTTTTCTTCAAGTGGAAGACTTGAAAAATTTGATTTTAAAAGAAATTGAAAGCTATTATTCATTATAAATTGTTTATCGCGCATGAATACCTATTAACAAATTAATACCATACAACTTACAATAAACTATAATGTAGATAACAATAAAAAAGAACTCAAACTGCAAGAGTGACTGAAGCTGGCATCAGATTTGTTGTGTGAAGTATTTGGTACATACCTACGTTGTATGTGATACACGAAGGTTAAATATTTTTTAAAGTGGGTTTACAAATAAAATCTACTAATTAAAATTGTTTGGTATTTATACTGAGTGGTGGGGGTTGGGTATATTTTTCGTTTTATTACTTAAGGAAATTTTTGGCATTATTTATGGAAATTCATATGTATTTATAGGTATGATAATATTTATATATATATGATTTTCTATTAAATCCGCTAATGATTACATTTTTTGTCCAATAGTCACAAAATTTTTCACAGATGTTCTTATTTGGACAAGAACAGTTGCTATTTTTTTTTATGTGGATTGGTATATCCAGTAGCTCTGTATATGTTTCATTTTTGGTATTTTGATGGCGGTAAAATGAGTAATTTTAAAGCAATAGGCCCAAAATTTGGTACAGACATTGAATGTGCTATATTTAAACATTGCAGTCGCTGTGTAACTGGCCTAAGTATGTTTGGGCATATAACATTAAACCTAGTTAGCGTTGGGCTAATTGGCCAATAATTTTTGAATTTCTAACCAGCCTAAACTCGTTTGGGCTCATTAGAAAATTATTAAAATCTTTAGGCCAGTTAAAATATGTTTTTTCTTTTTGTTTTCTCGATTTCCGGCTCTTGCTTAAGTGTCAACAACGTCTGGAAAACGACTAATTTTCCAAAGCGCCTACGACATATTATATAATTATATCTATTATATAGATTTTTTTGTGCAAGAACCTACGTGTTCCGGCGTGGCTTGTTGTGTTAGAATTTCTGTTTTATAAATTTTATCGATGAGAGTTAAAAAAAAAAAGAAAAAAAGAACGATACCGAATGCAGGTAACAACAACGGCGAAAATAAAATGGAATAAAAAAAAATCCAGCGCCACCAAATGCATATCTTATTTATATGTATGCATACACGCCACCAAAAAAAAGTACATCGTCTGCCAGGATTTCTACTCAACACCATAGCAGCAATCCGGCACCAATTAGTACAAAAAAAGAAGAAGAAAGAAAAAAAAAATTCTAGCGCAGCAAGTCTCACTAGAAAAAATAGGTTCGAGAAAAAAATTCATGAATTTTGATGATTACGTTAATTTATTGTCTGTAAATTTATGGACAATGTGAAATTTAAAAGCATTATTTTGTGAAAAAATGAAAAATTAATCAAGATGATAAAGCATGTACGCAATCGTATAATTTCAAATAAAACCAAAGAAATATAATAAAGTTATGAAATAAAAAAAAAATAGAAAACATGAACATGTGGTTAATTTTTGTAAAATGAAAAGTTCATCCAAATTAGAAAAAAAAAAGAAGAAAAAAAGCTTTACCGGAAGTATCGTACCAGAATTGGTAGCATGTCACAATAAATTATAATGAATATTTATTTCAAATTTTGTCCATATGGTTCTAAAATTCAGCATTTTATGACCAATATGAAAATAAAAACAGCGGTACCCGAAGTACCGTGCGACCGATCCGCACAAAAATCAGTAGGTCTGGTCCTTGGCTTAGTACAAATGTACGTACCAAATTTCGTGATTATAGGATAAAAGTTGCGACCTGTACTGTAGGAACAAGAAATTGACTTATATATCTGTCTAATAATATATATATATATATATAATTTATATGAATACATGAAAGTGTTATAAGTAGATTTTCTAAATTAAACCTTCTTAAAAACCTGATATAATGAGCTGACAGCAGTGTTCGGTTATCGATAATTTTTTGTTTAGCGATTTTACTAACTTATTCTTGTGTATATTCTCCTTCCCTCTCTACCCACTTCGTACGTTTCAGACGGTTGTGTCCCTTGACTGAACAAAGGTTGTTTTTTTGTTTGTATTTGGTGGTGGTGTGTTGTGTGGACGTATTTTTTTCCTCCTAGTGTGCGTGAATGACGAATTTTTTTGGGGGTTATGGCTATTTCCATTGTACCTCCTGCATGAGCCGCCACTAGAACACCTAAATCCTGTAGAGGACTTTCTGCTGTACGAATCCTTTGCACAAGATCAAAGGTATTCCATAATCACTTTTGAATCATGTGTTGTATAAAATTTATTATTTACTATATTCTCACTATTTCTCCATAGGCGAGTGAATTAATATTTTTGTAGCTGATTTATTAGGGTATTATTTTATCTTTTTTTTTTCTTTTTTAATGAAAATTATGACACAGGCATGCACAGACTGAAATTTTGAATGAGGGTAAGAATTTAAATTATAATTGAATTTTATTGAGAGCAGCTATGGTGCTTTGGAACAGAAATAGACTTCTTTTATTTTCTGTCTCTAGCCTGTACTCGGTTGGGGAGGTATACGCCTTCATCGATGAGAGCCTATTATTAACTAAAGGTTTCGTTTTCTTGTCTAATTTCTGGATCCTTCCTTTTATTCGGATTCGCACTGTATCTAATTCCTTTATTGCTCAATTGAGTGATGGGTCAAACTATACCCATTAGAACACAGATTTAGATCCGTGACGACCTAAACGCGTCCCATCAATGGTGATTGAAAATGTGACAAGCAGTAGGGGATAACTCCCAACAGCAGTAGTTGACAGTTGACAGTTTTCAACATTTTCAGAATGATATCGAAATGTAAGTATAGGTATGTAAACGCTCGCCAAATGTGACCTTTGATGCTGAACTTTAAGTTCAATTTTCTAACATAGGCTTATTTACACTTGGCGGTTGAAATCTTTTTATTTATTTTTATCAACTAGTAGTCTATATATATATATATATATATACACACACATACAGCATAATGTGTACTTATATGTATGTGTGTAGTTTGTTAACGTTTGTTTTCGAATTAAATTCACGATGGTGTCCGAGTGTATGCGAATATGTACTATGTACTTAGACAGACGAACTGTCTGCTCGTCGAAAAGGCAACCTAAAATAAATGAAGATCACAAGAAGGTTATATATAATTGCAATAAAATGGTTTTTACGAACAGTTGTCGAGTGCGTGTGGATTCTGCTTGTATATTATAGGCACACAATGGTTACGTAACCTCTATATAATACTACCGTGTTGAGTTTTAAAATAATAGGTCGTGAAATTATTTTTAATAAATCTTCGATAATATGTATTTATCCATAAATAAATATAAATTTGTTTACCGAAGCTCATATTATATCGTGATTAATCATTATGCGTGAAAAATAATGAAAAATACTAAGATACGAAGTGGGGTGAGGTAGGTGAAGGAAGTTAGTACATTTATTTTTCTGATTTTACAAAACATTTATTCGGGAAACTGTTTTTTTGTTGCTTTTACCGGGTTTGCTTTCAAACATGTGGTATGCCAACCAGGGTGGTAACATGGCATGAACAAAACCTCGTTGGCTGCACAAAATCTTACCAAACAAAACTTCACAAACTCACCTGAATTCAAAAATCCTGGAATTCTGGAACAACCGAAGTCCATATTTTGTAAAATAAACGGATTTCTGACTACGAAAATCTTGCCCAAATAGCTGCCAAAGTTACTAAATTTCAATTTCTCCTGGGTATTATTAATGGAGTTATGTACATAAAAAGACAGATTTCCTTAACAGTTGTAATCTTTAGCCCTAACATCATTGTTAACTTTGAAATCACTTGAAATACATGAATTTGCATACAACATTACCACCTAGCCTAACATGCTGTTTTTAATAACACAAGAAAAACAATATGTAAAAATACAAAATCATGAATTATATAAATAAAATATTTACATACCAAATCCAAATAGGAGAAAACAAAGTCCAAACAAGGACAAAAAATAATGTTTAACTGAATGTGGAATACCTTATCGTGAGAGATATTCACACTAGAAGGTTTTCAACAGTATTTGCGTGTTCTGCCACTTCATACGATTAAGTATGGGAGAGCCAAATCCTCGGCGAACACTGGCGATTTTTGAGCCGGTTCTGAGAGTTTATATACAGGATTTGGTACACGCACACAGACACACATGCATACGTATGTGTACGTAATTATGTCATGCGTTACGTCGTTTCTTGTCTCCGTTGAGGTGATAAGAAATGACACAGTGCGTTTGGTACCGGGTTGTGACATTACCGAGATCGTTATCAGGTAATTGATCTCGGCCCATACAATGTATCTTACCTGTACGTACGTACAGGTACGAACTTACAAACGCACCGGTGTAATTTGATTTAACGTCATAAAGACGATTATTGCCAGCCTTTGTGCGGCGACTGTTGTCAAGGGGTGTGAGCCCCTATTACCTCATACGAGTAATGTCCCCACACTGAACATATTAATAAAATGAAATAAATCGCAAGTACAAAATAACGTATGAACATATAAAATACGATACTCACACCAAGGAGAACAAGAGCAAAAAAAATGTGAAAGTTAAAATAATCAAGTGAGAAGCTATAAAGAACAAATCAGGTGATCGGGAAACTTTCTGATTGTCCTATATTTTTTTCTCTTTCGATAGAAAAATCTAAAGAGAAGGGAGAAAAATGTAGGTTAATCTGTTAGAAATAATTTGAAAATAGGTGAGTTCCAGAAACACTAGAAAATCACACATATATATCTAACTGTATTAAAATTGTCCACACAAAATGGTTAGTGGTGGGTATGTGGAAAATTGACCGTTTTATGAAAAAAGAAAACAATTTGGTTGGTACCATGTACTCATTTTAAACTAATTTTTTGTTAACCTATGTGTTTTCATATATACCAATGTATCCCCAAAAAGTTTAATGTTAAATGTTTTGAGAAAACTACAAAAATGGTTTGAGTTGAAATTTTTATGAGAGAGGTTTAAAAGAAGTCCGGTGCTTATCAATTCAGTAGTATCTGTGAAAATTGAAACATAAAAATTTCCAGGAGAAGTGGTTTTTCAGGATTCTGAAGGAATCAGGCTGAAATTTTAAGGATAGATCATCCTTATATTGGAGCAAGTATGATAGAAGTTTGCTGTCTATTAATTCAGTAGTTTCTGTGGAAATTGAGGAACAAAAATTGATGGAAATAATTTTGTGTTCATGTTTCGAGAAAACTACAAAATGGATAAGGCTGAAATTTTAAGGAATGGTATTCCTTATACGGGACCAAGTGTGATGAGTTTAGTGTCTATTGGTTTAGTAGTTTCTGTGATAACTGGAAAACACAAAAGTTCACAGAAAATTGGTTTTAACAATAAAATTTTAATATATCGATATGTTTGTAAAATATGTTGGGTCCACCTATCTACAACATATCAGTGACTATTGATGCAGATATCCATTATTATTGATAATATTTTGAAATTTTTAAAAACATTTTGAAATCATGTTTTTTTTGTGAATTATTGGTGAAAATTGACAAACTGGATTTTCTTGTGAAGTATTGTTGTGCTAGAGTTTTTTTCCTTGTGCACTAGTAGAATAAATTATTATGTGAGGGAAAACAAATTAATCAATGATATCGAATGTGCATAGATTCTTCGAAATTTTTATTGAACCAAGGCAGTTGGTGCCAATAGATGTGTGAAGACATTTCGCAAATTTTAGGGAGATTTTTGACTAAAATTGGCTTTCATTAGTAAAGGATGTTCGCCACATTTGTATGAAATTTTATTCGAAAAATAATCATAAGTAGGGCCTAACAGAAAGATCAAAGCTCGTTCAAATCTGATGTAATCATTAATTTTTATTCAGAAATAAAATATTTAATGTATTTTTAAACTTAAGTCCAGAGCATCAGCCTAAATTAAATCATCAGTACGTCAAAAGAAATGTTGTTTTTTATCTATTTTTGTTGAGTATTTGCAGAACAAGTATTTATCAAAATCAATGATTACAGAAACTACCTTTGGTACCTAGGAGGGAAAACTCTGGCACAGTAAGTCTTATTAAAAAAAAAAGGTTTTCGAGTAAATCAATTATGAATTTAGATGAACATATTAATTGTCTGTAACTTTATATGCATTAATGGTACTGTGGATGTGTGTGTATGTATGTACACGACACCACACAAACACCAATAACAGTTGGTTGCGTGTTTGCTGAAGATAGTGTATACAAGTTTAGCTGTACAGACAAAATATACAGCCGTGAGCGCAAAAACATAGTTTATGGATTTTACTCCACTGGCCCACTAGGTGGTCGACGAGTGTGTGGAACACACTCGTTTGTCAATGACCACCTGTTGCCACAGATACGTTATGATTGTATGAAATATGTTAGCTGCTGACAAAATATTATAGACAATGTGAAATATAAAAGAATTTTTTCTTGAAAAAAATATAAATAAATTAAGATGATAAAGTATGGTACATCGTCATATAATTTAAAATAAAACCAATGGAATATAAGTTATAAGATAAAAAAAAAAGAAAACATGAGCATGTGGTTAATTTTTGTAAAAAGAAAAGTTCATGCAAATTAGTAAAAAGAGGGAAAAAAATCTTTACCGGAAGTACCATCGGTCGATCCGCACCAAAAATTAGTAGCATGCTACAATAAATCATAATGAATATTTATCTCAAATTTCGTACTTATGGTTTCGAAATTCCGCGTTTTATGGACAATATAAAAACAAAAATGGCAGTACCAAAAGTACCGTCCGGCCGATCGGCATCAAAATTAATAGGTCTTGTCCTTGGCTCATTAAAAATGTTCATACCAAATTTTGTGATTATCTGATGAAAATTGCTACCCGCACCGTGGGAACAAGAAATTGACTTATAGTATACAATATGATTTTGATGAATTTGAGTTATTGATGCCAAAATTTTCCTAGGATCGTGAAACGAAAAACGTACCCATCCCCAACTCTGGGGGCTAATACCGCATCAAGCGTAATGAGTAAATTTTCTAAAAAAAACTCTCTCTATATATATACATATATTTATATAAATGAATTTGATGAATTTGTATTATTGGTGCCAAATTTTTCCTAGGATCATGAAACGAAAAACGCACTCACCCCCAACAATGGGGGCTAATACTGCATCAAATGTAATAAGTAAATTTTCTAAAGAAAACGTACTTAAAAATTATTTAGAGATTATGGCAAATATTGCTATGTGAATGTTTTGAAGTCTGCTCCATCCAGTGGTAATAAAGTAGCGTGAATCAAATATTGATTTAATTTATTTTATTAATTCCATCAAATAATAATCGTTTCCAAAACACAAAATTTGCTAGAATATAACCTCAAAATGGCTAATTTTCGCTTATACATTTACTCTCAAGCAGCATACTTAATTATAAAGATATTTAATAAAGGGATATAATTATGACCATTTATAATTAGACTATGGTATAGAAATTTGTAAATAGGCTAAATCTTGACCACATGAGAAATGAAAAAAGGTTTATTATCTTCGTTTGCTATATTGATGTATTTGATATAGGACTATTCTTATTTAAAATTCATATTTTCGTGAATACAATATAGTTGCGACTGCATGTCGTATTTGAGCTATTTTTTTTCCCACCCACAGTTTTGTAGTCTACATCCTTTTGAAATATACAATAATCATATGTCACCACATTACATATCCGTACCACATACAGCTATTATCAAATAGAAAAAGGTAAAAACTCTAGTGTAAAAAGCTACGATAGAAAAAGTAGGTTTCAGAAAAAGAATTATGAATTTTGATGGTCACATTAATTGTCTGTAAGTTTATATGCGTCAGTGGTATGTTATGATTTTACGAAATTTGTTAGCTGATGACAAAATATTAGACAATATGAAATTTAAAAACATTATTTCCTGAAATGAAAAATCGCAATTAAGATGATAAAGTATCGTAAATAATCATATAATTTCAAATAAAACCAAAGAAATATATTAAAGTTATGAAATAATAAAAAATAAAACATTAACATGTGGTTAATTTTTGTATAAAAAAAACTTCATAAAAATTAGAAAAAAAAGGGAAAACAAAGCTTTACCAGAAGTAACGTCAGGTCGATCAGCACCAACATTGGTAACATGCTACAATAAATTATAATGAATATTTGTTTCATATTTCGTATATATGGTTTCGAAATTCCGCATTTTATGACTAATATAAAAACAGAAATAGTGGTACTGAAAGTACCGTCCAGCCGATTCGCGCCAAAATTAGTAGCGTTCTACAATGAATTAAAATAAATATTTATTTCGAATTTCGTAACTTTTGGTGCTAAATTGAGCATTTTATAGCTGAAATAAAAACAAAAATGATGGTATTGGAAGTACCGTACGGCCGATCCGTACTAAAATCAATAGATCTGTTCCTTTGCTTGGTAAAAATGTTCATACCAAATTTTGTGATTATCGAACGAAAATTGCGACCTGTACCGTGGGAACAAGAAATTGACTTAATCTATCTAATAATATGTGTATACACACATATATGTATGATTTTGAGTTATTGATGTCAAAATAAGCGTAATAAGTACATTTTCTAATAAACACTTACCTAATAAATATGTACACACTGTAAACTATTTATGTAGGTAGCCGCTCGATAGTACCATTGAAAAAATTTTACATTTAATCCACATTTTTTCCAAAGTTTTGCATTTGGTCTTACAGAGATTATAAAACCAAAACCAAACCCAATATTTCCAATCACTAATTCGTGCACAATATGCTTTTATTTATTATTCCACATTCGAACCGTATTCAAGAGAGGGTTTTTTTAATATCTCCTTCACGATAAGTCACAAAAACAGGGGCTTATTCGAGAGAAGTTGGGGGTGCCACACCCTCATATACTTGCAAATCATTCAGAAAATTATATAAAATTTGTTGGGTTTCTCTTCCTGGTCTGCAATTTCTTTCGATATGTGGCCCGGAAATTGGCGTCTTCACCTGGTACACCCCTCCCAAAAAAAAAAAATCTTTCATTACGGTATTGCACACAAATCTGATTATAAGATCATTTACCAACTCTTCCCACCAAAATTGTTTAATGTGGAACACATTTTATTTTCACTGCAGAGGTAAAAAAGAAAGTGTGAAGGCTGCCTACACGGTGCAAACATAGGTGCGAATTTTTGTGAGAAGAAGAAAGGAAAAAAATGTGTCAGTGATAGTAGTTGTGCGATTGTTTCCATGCGTATAGCCAAAGAAAATCTTTTATTTTAAGATTCTATTAAGTAATACTCTAATATATCAGTGGACATGTTTTTTGAATTACTGAATTCGAATTTGATGTTAATTTTATAATTAGACCCATTCTTCGACCCTCAGTGGGCTCAAAAAGGGGAAAATTTTTTTTAAAGATTTTATTATGTAATATTATATTAGTGAAAATTTAGCTGAAGGTTAGGTTTAAAGGTCCAAGGCATCTGCCAAGCAAATCCGACACCATAGGCAGCTAGTACCTATATATATATTATATAATTATATACAAAACCCTATTTCTTGCTTCTACGGTATAGGTTGCAGTTTTTATCCGATAGTCGTGAAATTTGAAACAAAATATGGTAATAGCCAACAAAACCTGACCTATTGATTTTGCTGTGGATTGGCTGTATGGTACTTTTGTATTGCTATGATTGTTTTTTTTAGCTATAAAATTTTTAATTTTCAACCAATAGCTACAAAATTCGATACAACCATTTATTATAATTCATTATAAATTGGTATTAATTTTGGTGCGGATCGATTGCAGAGTACGTCCTGTAACACTGTTTTTATTTTAATTTCGGCTATAAAAAGCCTAATTGTGGAACAATAGGAATGCAATTCAGAACAAATATTCATTTTGAGCTATTTTAACATGTCACCGATTTTGATGGATCAACTGGACAATATTTACAGTGTCCCTATTTTGGATATTATTTTGGCTACAAAATGTTTGATTTTGAACAAATAACTTATAAATTTGCAAAAAATATCAACAATTTATTGCAACATACTACCAATTCAGGTGCGAATGGGTGGAAAGTTATTTCCAAAAGTAAATTTTTGGTTAGATTTTGAAGGAGATGATTATTTTTAATTGTGTAATTTTACGTTAACAGTTACAAAATTTAATAATAACTTTGTGGGGATTAGACCATGACTCGTATGGGGAAATAGGCTCGGCCTATCGATGACAGTCATCACCTTTGGTGAGCATTATTCGTGCTTTGCACGTTAAACCAAAACAGAATATTTGTTTGTTTGTACTTGTCTATTTTTGCAGATAGACAAGTTACAAATCTCGGACCATGACAAATCGATAGATAACGATCTTGGAGATGTCACAAACCGATACAAAGATGCATTCTCCGTACTTTACCATTGCCATAGCAATCATAAAGTACGATGAATAATCTACACTATACTTATGTAAATATTACATAAGTGTGTATGTGTGCGTGTAGGGAGCCGGGTATATAAGACCAGAAAATCATAAGTCAAATGGCCGGTGTTTGCCAAGATCTTGGCTCCCCTATACCTTCTAGGTATATTTGGCACAAACACGCAAATTGTTCTGTTGAACACCTTCTGTTGTTGGTATACTTTCCATTTTAGTGACTAATTTTATAATTTTCAAAAACCTACTTTTTCTAACGAAGCTGGTGTTGAGTTTGATAACAATTAAAATGTATTCCACATTAAATGTTTCAATCCACCCCAGCACGTTTTTTTGTCTGATTCTGGTTCTCACATACTCGAACCTTCTGCCGAAATTTAAATACCTATATTTTTACAAGCCACGAATAAAAATCAAATTAATTGTTTTTTTGCTTTTTATACAGTCAACTTTTATATTATAAATTTAAAACTGTATGATAATGAATGTCGATTTGAATACACAGACTGCATCTTACGACCTTTAAAAATGTTAGTAGGTACTTACAGCTTTACTCGTTAATGATTGTTTATTATTTCTTATCGAAATAACTTAATTTAAAAAATCAACATTGTGAGAGACGCTGTATGCTTATGCTTATTATTTACTGTACATTTTCGAATACTTATATATATTTATTCGCTTACTTATTTGTAATTTATTTATTCGAGTGCCGGTTTAGTACCGAATTGTTTTTGTTTTTTTCTTTTTCTCAAACTTCAATTACAAGAAAAACAAGTTGCGATGTTTTTAAATAACAAGATTACATTATCGTTCTTACTCATTCACTCTCTCTTTCTTTCTTTCTTTTTTTTTAGTGTGTTTTTCATTTACTCTCAACTCCTTTCGTCTTGCTTTCTAAAGTCAAGAGTACAGTTTGTCCCAGTATCATTTGTCGAAATTATTTTCAAGCGTGCTCCACGTGAAAAAAAAAAAAAAAAAAAATATCCCATTAAAACTTTAAAATAAGTACATGGAAGGAATACAAGTGTAGATAGATATTTACAAGTGCGTCTGGTGTTGTATATAAAATAATAATAAAACAATTTTCTAAGAAAATGACTACTATTTAGCTTCTACGAGAAGTAATTCTACTAGAATAGGTACCTAACAATGGTTGCTGTTGGTTTTTTTTCTTCCGTAACACAAATGAAAATCCAAAAAAAAGTTGAAAGTAATTTTCTTAGATAGTTAAGGTAAGGAAACGACTTATTAAGGGAGGTTCTTATCAGATTTGCGTTATCTGAAAACAAGTGCCTGGTGCATGAAGCTGAAGTTCCAAGTTGAGGAAACAAAGTTTGAAATATTTGACAAACCAATCAATCATAAGATCTTAGGAAAAGGGGAACTATTTAACACGAATACAAAAAAGTAAAGAGCAGCAGTAGACCTGGACCAAGACCAGGGAAGTCTTACTGTTAGTCTTGTCTTTGTATACAAGAATCGTGTAGGAAGGGCCACAAATACCAGATAAGTATCAAATGGGAAGAATAAAAAAATAAAATAAACCCTAAATATTGCACCTAAGGCTTAGAAAGGTTGCAAATATTTTATAGACTGGTCATTTTGTTTTTCATATTTCCTCTCATTATTTAAAAAAAAAAAAAGAAGAAATTTTTTGCCCTACTCCTTTGCATAGTCATTCCAGTTATAGGTTTTATTTATTCATCTAGGACAAGGCTATTTGAAAGTAATAATGCCCAGTTTAGATCAATAATAGTGAAATATTTTTTTTACAGAAAAATACGCGATTGCGTTTTACTTTTCAATTCCCAAAATGTGGAATTTCTAACCAGGGATCAAAAATTTTTAGTAGGAGCAAAATTTGATACCCAAAAAAAACAGTATTGTATTTGCTTGCACTATGTAAGTGTTTAACCCTTCCCATCAAACCAGTCAGACGCGTTCTGTAATTGCGCATGCGCATGTGTTACAAAGTAGCATAGACGCTCTTGTAATAAAATGTATTATTATTTCAGAGATAAGGTTATATTCCATCAATTCCTGGTAGGGCATTATCATTTCACATGAACAATTTAAACTTCTAAAAAATATATTTTTGTTTTTAAATATTTAAATTTTAATCAAATAAGAATAACCATAGTATGACTTGTGAATTCTTTTTAGTGTAATGTTATGAGTGTATAGGTACATTGCACATACTCTTAATTTTTGAAGGTTAAACTTCCTTGCGCTGTGTAGTGAACTAAAAATGGTCGTGCAAAGAAGCAAGTGAAATGAAAAAACGTTACCGCTGACCCTCCTTATGAAAGCTAGGTCTGCTCAACTCTATTTGACTCATTTACCTCTTCTCATTCTCTAGACATTTTCTACTGATGCGCATTAATAGAATAGTTCGCAGCTAATGGATTACTTCGATTAATCAACTAATTGGTTTTTTGTTAATTGATTTATTTTTGCAAAATTAATTAATCAATTGAATATCATTCAAGCTTGGGCAGGAACCATAAAATTTTTATTAAATATTAAATTTTAGAAGTCCTTATCAATAAGTACCAGTTTCATTAGGAATTAATTAATTCATTAAATTTTGTATTTTAGTTTCTTGTTAAATTATTACTTTTTGAATAATTGAATTTATATCATCAACTGTTAGAAAATGTGAACTTGATAAGTATTCCTGATGATTATCATTGAATATGTAATAACATTTTTGAGAGGAATTTTAAGAGAAAGATTTGTTGTGGAATGTTGAAATTTTGCAGAGATATCGAGGTATATTAGCCGAAGATTCTGTGAAAAGTTTGCTGAAACTGTACATTGGTTCACGAAATATTGCTGAAATTCCACAACTAGATTGAATTTTTATAATTATATCATTTGAATATTTAATCTGAACAGAATTTCAGCAATATTCCAAAAACCAAACTTATGATTCCAGCCAAATTTTCACAGAATTTGTAATTAACATATGTTGATGTCTTTGAAAAATTAAAGCTTTCTGCAAATGACAATTCTTTCACAATTCTTCTCAATAATTTTGAATTCACTCTAATTTTTTCACAATACTAATGAATCCTTTTCAAGTTGAAAGGGCATTCGGCAGTTCCTTACTTGAAAATACAAATTTAATGACGAATACAAGTACCGAATTTCTAATCAATTCAGTAACATGAACAGGGAGTCAAAACTAAATAGTCAGTTATGTCATTGTTATTTGTCATGAATGTCCAAGAAACAAGTTACCAAGACAATTCACTATAAAATATAAATTAGAAATGAGAACTGAGAAATAGATTGCAACTGTAAACTGAACTCCAATTATTTGAATTATAAATTATTTAGTATTTGACCTCAAAATTAAAACATTATTTAAATTTAAAATTTCAATCATTGATGAGACGGGACTCATCACTCAAGTCTTCAATACTCAGTTCCATTTGCAGTTCTATTTCATAAAAGTCAAGAACTAAGAAAAATATGTATAAGATGGACAATGAAATTAGAAAACAGAAGAGACCAAAATCAATATCAATTATCATTTAACTATTCGTTGTTTTATCAAATTATTAGTTCAATTTTTATTATTTCCCATCTCAAATTTTTTTTTCAAAGGAATAAAGAAATAAAGAATTTGAATTCATATTTTAAAGTCAAAAAACAAATAACTGAATAAATAGGAATATGGTAATAGGAATTGCGAAAAAAGAATATGATAAGGAAAGGAAAATTTAATTAAAATTGAAAAAAAAATTTTTTTCTTATGGATTAGTTACGCTTGATTAATCGAATATTCCAAATAATCGATTATTAAGAAATCGATTACTTAAAATAATACATTACTTGAACAGTTTTCGATTAATCTCCCATCACTAACATTTCCTAGTGATGCCAATTATTGAAAAATAATCAATTAATCATAATCGAATGATTATTTTACAAATAACTGATTGTCCATAATAATTGGCTTCAAACAATCGATTAATATTCGACATCACTGCTTCACAGTAATTTAATTTATTGTAATGCCACCAAAATTTCAACTTTGGAGTAATTTTACAAATTTTTTCCAATCATATTTCACAAATAATAAGTATATCACTAGATCGGTAATTAGCATATGTGAACCATTTTCATTTTTTGCTGATAATCACTAATTAGTGAAATTTGTAATAATCAAATTCTGATCGCGAAGTACCGATTATTTTCGATTATTTTTAACAATACCTAATAACCGATTTCGATTAATCGGGGGAAATAGTTGAGCGAAAAAATCGATTTAATGTGTGAAAATAATTGATTATTCAA